>JBAIZZ010000193.1:2184918-2216546 GCA_037355905.1 Heliconius aoede
CACAAGAGGGGCCTCATAGGGCAATGCCACAATTGCCAACTCTACGGCCACTCGGCCAAAAATTGTTTCGCGCGGCCTAGGTGCGTTAAGTGCCTAGACGACCACGCCACCTCGGACTGTCCACGCAAGGAACCAGATCCAGTCAACCCACCCAGCTGCGTCCTATGCGAGACGCAAGGCCACCCCGCGAGCTATCGCGGGTGTCCCCGAGCGCCGCGTAGACGCACAAGGCGCGGGGGGAAGAACAAAGGGGCAAATCCCCTCGATAATAACAACTCAAAGCCGGCACCTAGGAAATACGTGCCAGCGCCCCCGCCGAAGGAGAGCGCGTGGGTCAGAAACTCTAACGGCAACAAAGAAGCGCGCATGAACGCGATAATCGATCATATATCTTTCCTGGAGACCATCGCGGGTCTCCAAATGTTTTAAAATATTCCAATGGCGGTCAACAATAGATTCGTTCCATTCGTTCCTCGCGCGCCTCAAACCTAGAGCGTTAACCATAGCGTCATTCAACGCAAGCGGTGTCAAAAAACAATCCGAAGCATTAAACGAGTTTGCACGCAAACATTAACTCGACCTCTTCTGTATACAGGAATCCTTTCTTAAACCTGGGGTCCGCAGTCCGAGCATTGCGAACTACAGGATTATAAGAAATGATAGGGCCACCAGGGGAGGTGGAACTATGATTTATTATAATAAGAAACTACACTGTGTACCGCTAGACCCTCCGTCTCTCGAATCCGTCGAGACGTCGGCGTGCCAGGTATTTCTCACAGGCCATCCGCCAATCATTATCGTCTCGGCGTACCGCCGGATAAAAACGCCACTATTAGAAAGCGACTTTCTCGCGCTACTCAATATGGGAGACTCGGTTATTCTGACCGGGGACCTAAATTGCAAACATCTAAACTGGAACTCAGTGTCCTGTGCGCAGGGCAAAAGATTAGTTAAATTCGCAAATAAATATAACGCTACAGTTATCGCCCCGCCCAGGCCCACGGCACCCGCGGCCCGGGCAACGTTATCGACATAGCGGTTATGTCAAACGTAAAACTGTGGCAGCAGTCGTTCGATACAATCTCAGACTTAGACTCAGATCACCGACCAATCATCCTCAAACTCGGGGTCGAGCACCCCTCAGGTCCGCCCACCAAAACAGTCACTGACTGGAGGAAATTCGCCAAACTCCTCCGCTCTGACAATTCTCCGCTAAAGGAACTAATACCTGGCATCGCCGACTCCGCGGATCTAGCGATAGATGCGGCAAACAAATTCACAGCATACATTCAAAACTCAATCACGAGTTGCTCTAAAGAGGTCACAAACCCACCCGAAGGCAGGTTTGAAATCTCAGACAAACTCAGGAGATTGATAAGACTTAGGAATAAAGCGATGAGGTTACACGATTCCTACCCGACTGACGTCAACCTTAGGGAACTGAACAGATTGAGGAGGAAAGTTCGATTCGAGTTCGAACTGCTGCGCGAAGAGTCGTGGGACAAGAAACTCGAGGGGCTAGCGCCTTCGCACCAGGCCTTCTGGGCACTGTCGCGGTCCTTCAGAGACAAACGTCTCGCGACTATGCCCCCTCTGATTAGGCCCGACAACACAATAGCCGCCGATGACACCGATAAAGCCGAATGCCTAGCGGACAGCCTAGAGGCGCAATGTACACCAAGCGCTCAGCTATGCGACACGGCGCATATAAACATAAACACAGAAGTAGGGAAATGGGCGTCGACGCCCCCGCGCGGCGAAGCGCTTCGCCCGACCACCGAGAAAGAGGTCTCAGAAATAATTAAAAACCTAAAAGACCGCAAGGCCCCGGGGCCCGATCGATTATCAAATAGAACACTGAAGTCCCTTCCGACTCAGTTCGTAGCTCTATTGGTCATAATATTCAACTCCCTACTCAAATCGTGCACCTTCCCCAACGAGTGGAAGGTGCACGATTTTCAACTTGTTGTTGTATTTTCAACTTGATTTTCGGCTTGATTTTCAAGCTAAGAGGCGCCGGCCTGCCAGACTCTTTCGTGCATATCCTACGGGACTTCCTGTCAAATAGATACTTCCGCTACAACGTCGAAGGTACTCTCTCCTCCCCCCGCCTCCTCCGCGCAGGTGTGCCTCAGGGTTCAACCCTCTCTCCCTTACTCTACTCACTGTACACCAGCGACATCCCTCGCACACAATTCGTACATCTCGCCATGTACACCGACGACACAGCGTTATACACTTCCGTGATCAAAATAGCATCTCGACTCCAAAGCGGCCCACGCCCTCGGCAAATGGTTCCGCTTATGGGGAATCGAAGTAAATCCTGAGAAGAGCAAAGCAATACTCTTCCCTCGGACCCGCACAGAAACGATCTCTACCATCCGCCTACTAGACAAGCCCATTCCCTGCGAAAAACAAGTGAAATACTTAGGAGTCACTCTAGGTTCCAAATTAACTTTCAGACCCCACATGAAGTCAGCCTGCAACAAAGCCAAATTTATCCTCTCGAGGTTATACCCACTTATACACAAGCGTAGTAAAATGTCACTTAGAAATAAGCTGACACTATACAAAACTTGTGTAAGACCCATTCTCTCCTACGCATGTGTGGCGTTCGCGCACAACCAGCTAAATCCCATGCAGGTGATTCAGAATAAATTCCTACGCACGCCATCAGGTTCCCCCTGGTACGTGCGTAACGTCGACCTACATAGAGACCTCGGATTCGAGTCGTTCTATGCGCACAGCAAACGCTTAACGAAGCGTTACTTCGATCACGCAGAATCCCACGATCCCTCATCGCGGAGGCGTGTAGTAATAGATAAATAGATATTTTTGTGTACTTTCAATATGTGTAAATTGTAATAGTATCCGATAAATAGTGATTAAAATATAAGTAAAAAACTATCATAGTCATAGTGAAAATATTAATGGAAATAAAGACAAAACGGCTCTGTGGCTTGCGGCTCTCCTTACAGTATAGCTCGTGTCTTCTTGCGGCGTATAGTAAAGCCATCCAGTGTGGCCAATCAAAATTCGACGATCTCCGTGTGCTCCACGATCCGGAACCTATAGTGTACATGGCGTCAGCTGTTCATTCATTCGAGTTCCGCCCGTCCGGTACAATAAATATAATTGTAATCTGTCATAATAGTACGATCGGCGAATCGTGGTCGCCCTGCAGTTAGGTTTTGCAAACTTTTGCCCATTGTTCGCTCGGGAATTAACTAATCAAAATAACAAAAATCAAATCTGCCATGTAGCCTAACCTAACAGCTAACTTCAGGGTGGCCACCACTCATCGATCGTGCTGTATCTAATTACGCAATTCCCAAGTCACTTCGCAGGTGGACCGGAGTTCGATAAAAAACGGCCCTTCTTGATTAGGGTAAAAAGTAGAGGGCATGAACGAGTAGCGGCCAGCAGGAAGGTTGTGTAACTCTATGTATACAAAACCCGATCTAGAATAAAATAATGTTAAGGTATTATTATATTTGAAAATAGAGGGATTTGAACCCGTACTTCTTGGAAACCGCCGAAGTACTCTCATCACTAAAACATACGTTCTCATCTTGCTACGTCATCACGATGTCTTATACTTTTGTTATAATTTATTTACGTTCTCAGCATCTGTTAACGCTTTTCCTGTGAAGTACGGATTACAGCGCTGAGATGATAAACTTAACCTCATATATCTATCAAATATTTAACTAAAGCAATATACAAATTATTTAAAAAAATAAGAGTTGAGTAAGAAATCTGGGATAACTATAATGTTTTATCATTTTAACCAATTGCAAGCATGAGAGGATAAGGAAACCACAATTAACAATAGACCAAACAAATTTGTAGTTAGATAACATAAAATATATTAAAATTACTACCTAATAAAAAAATACTTAATAATATATAAAATATAACTCACCGATAGGGCCCGGATGATTCCCTCAAAAATGGCGCTGTAACATTAGGATCGTCTAAACCTTCCACTCTCACATCTATCCCAATCTGATATTGTTTGGGCCCTTTCAGTTCAGCGACGAGATGGCATGGATTTCTGGATTCCGGGACAGTTATTATGTATTTGGGGTTATTTTGATATGTTTGTCTATGGTTTTCGCAACCGCCCGCCGTACGAGCTGACCATTCGCCTCGGATCTGTGCAAGGTAAAAATATTATTATTTGTTATATTTAAATATATATATATATTTAATCTTTTAACTAAATTTCCAATGTTACATATTGACTTGCAAACACACCCAAGGCAATTATGAATATTAGCTTTACCATTACCTGTACAAGGTTATTTTTGGCTGCAGGATTTGATGTGGAAAGCACGTCAAGATAAAAAACTACCACACAATAGAATTTGAAGTAGAATTTCATCTCCTCGAGTTGGAACAAACCCACAACCAGTCGGTTTTACAGTCATACTCTGTGCCCCTGCGCCACGACTGGCCTGGCCTGGTTTATTATTGCATCCACAATTATATAAGACAATGCTTCTTTTTCGAACAAACAGATATACTACCACATTTACAAATCTAAAGCTCCATAATGTCCGAAAAAATTGAGAAACATTCCCCAAAATTAGATTTATACTCAAACTCATTTAACTCAATAGTCATGCAAATGACAATGAAAAAAAAAAAAAAAAACTCCGTCACACTCTTTGTAGGGAAAAATTCATTTTCTATTAGTAAATGGGGATGGTCTTCTCATACTGAGACACTATTAGCTGACGCCAGTCATAATCAATCTATATTTGTTTTGCTTATTTACAATCTATTTCAATCCTTACTCAATCAAGTTGTCAATATCGCAATCCAATATACACTTTCTCTTTTTTTGTTCCGCAATATAGATTCAAATACACACCCATTACACACAAACAACTCACACACACAAGCACACCTAATTGCAAAACCTCACCGTTTTCCTATAGGGATAAGGCTCAATCTTCGCCATTTGGAATGGACAAGTGGCGTACGCTCTCAACGTGTAGTAGATAGTGGTGGTCTTCTCGTATTGAGACACTACTAGCGTGTATTTATCCGTGCTGACGTCACTGACTATTATTTTGCATAAGTAATGCGGACTGTTTATTCGAATACCATCTATATAGGGTGGTGGGTCATCTGGAAAGAATATTTCGACTTTAATTAAAAGCTTCGCGCTGTATCCTGCACCTAACAAGGTAAGCAGAGCGGACCTGGGAACCTTTTTTTATGGAAAAGGACAAGACAAACGAGCGTTCGGGTCACCTGATGGTAAGTGATCACCGCCGCCCACGACCCCGTGCAACACCAGAGGAGCTACGGGTGCGTTGCCGGTCTTTAAGCTGGAGATAGACGCACTTTTTGAAGGTACTTATGTCGTATCGACCTGGAAACACCGCCGCGGGTAGGCCATTCATTCCACAGTTCCGTGGCGAATAGAAGGAACCAAATGTCAAACACTCCGTCTCCAGTAAGACAATTCCGTCCCCCCACCGAATTCTGCAAATATTGCGTGTTGAGTGGCGGAACACAATGCCACGCTTTGCCTAATTACTACAGCGAGAAAATGGAAATAATATATTTAAAATATTTAATTCGGTCCAATCTGTCGCCGTTACGGTCGCACATTTGAACCCCTGCGACGACTGGCCTCCACTAAGTGAATTTATAAAAACAACACAAAATAAGCTGTTGTAGTTAGTACTAATGTTTGGAGTTGTGCCACTCAAAACGCAATGCCTCCAAAATTCGGCAGAAAGTGGGGAACGGAGTGGGGAGGGTAGGTTCCCTCTGCTTAGCCTCTGCTGTGTGCGGGATACAGAGTGAAGCTGATTCAATAATGTTTGTTTAAGTAGTTAATAATGCAAAAAAATTGAGTGTCGAGTTATCTCTCTAAATGGTTAGATTTTATATATTTTTCTACAAAAAGAGTACTTAAAAATAAATGTTTTATAAAAAAAATATATTTTATGTTAGTTATAGTTATATTTTATAAAACGTCAAATATCTCTTACGACTTCTTTCTATGACTTTAAATAAACACTCTTTGACTTATAAACTTACACGGATAATAAACACGTTTCCCATTCTTGTAGACCAACAGCGTGATATACTCCTTGTTATCCCGGAAGTCGTCTATCCGCGTGATATGGCGTGTTAGAAGCAACCACATCGCCCCTTTCCCTTGAACGTGTAAAGTGAATTGCGGGTTTTCACTTATGTTATATGCATCTTTCACGGGACCGTTGCCTGCATCCCATTTTCTGGTTAAAATATATATAAATATGACTAAAAATATATTTTGATTGGAAGGTTTAAAGATTTAGGTTAGAATATTAGTGTCTGTAATTTACTAAGCACAGCGTTATGTTCAGCTACTCAACACGATATATGGCAAAGACAGATTTTTTATTTTCAAGAAACGTTGATTATTACATTGCCTAATACAGGCTACAATAATTAATAATTATATTTTCCTTAGTAATATATGATCTTACACTAATATATAGTGAATCGGTCTCTTACAAATAAGTATCTATTAAGATTAGTACACAAAACACACAAAATTACACATGCAAATAAAGAAATACTAACTGATGTATACAATACGTGAATTTAAACAGTTCCGGGTTCCAATTTAAATAGAAAACGTCAAAAAACTTCAATATACTGGCATAATCAATCCAGAATACGCCATTGTCGTACTGTGAAGCACTGTCGGGGTCGTAGTTTAAGAGAGAACGGAGTGTTGGTGTCCAATGTAGAGTGTCTAACTCACTGTAGTTACCTCTCCATCGAAGGTGAGACCAGGGGTTTTTGAGTTTCAGCAGTTTTACACCCTAAAAATATAATAATATAATTTAAAGTTATTAAAAATGCCTCGTCGTGGCACACAGACACAAGCGTCAGACAGTGTTGGTAAGTGACACAGTTATGCGGGTTTGATTCCCGCTCGGGGGAATGAAATATTTAGTATTTTCATTTCTTTGACCGGGTCACGAGACAAAGCGCGGCGTTTTGTAACTCAACACGCAATAACACAAGAAGTCGGGAATGGGGTTAAGACAGTCAACGGGAACGCCCATCTTAATGGGAACGGAGTGTTTATTAAAACAGTGTATTAACACTTAATTCTATACGTACAGCAGGAGTGGAGTATAGATAACAGAGCAGATTTGAATCTAACATTTTTCTAACTTCTGATTATGTTCTCCCCTAAACGGCGACGCCTCGGCCGTGTCCTGCAAAAAAAAATCTTCAAACTAAAAATAACTTTAATATACTCACATTAACGAGCCGTACATCGAGTACCGCGTAGGCATGGCTTGCCACTAAGCCGGTCCTTTCCGCCTCTATGTCATCTAGTGCTCCAGTGGCCGCTGTGGCTAGAACTTCGCCCCTTTCTAGTCGAGACCTAACCGTCTCGAATAGGGCTTCAGAGTTAAAATCTTCGGTATTCCGTAACGCGCATCGCTCTGGTATCCAGCCTGTTAAGGCGTGAAGATCTATATTCTAGGATGTGAAGAGATTTTCCTTTAAATGCAAATATATTACTTAAGTAGCCGACCTGCTCGCGCCTTCCCCCGCAAGAATTACACAATTATTTATTTATTTACATAAAAAAATACTTTTTTTAACATTTTTCAAATATTATTAGACTTGGGAAAGAAAAATACTTATTAAGAAAAGGTATAAAAATTTTAACGTAGCGGGATTTGAACCCACGCCTCTTTGGAAACCGTCCAAGGGCAATGACTAGCTAAGCCATATGTTCTCATCGCTCTCATCGCTTCTTATACGCTTGTTACAACTGCATAGGTTGTATATTAACAGGTGTATGTGAATTTATTAATCTTTATCATTTAACTTTGTAAGTTAATAAAAATGCCTTTCTGAGATTAGAGAGCTGTACAGACAGGGAACAGTTATAATATTATTATATACATATTATAGTTTTTTTTGTAATATTTAAATAAACTATAACATTTAAAATATAATCAAATTACAAGAAAGTGATGAAAATAAATTACTTAATACTCACACTATTAGATCCTGGGAAATCATAACCGCCCATGACTTTCATATAGGCCTTTTCCAATAGGGACACCCAACATTCATTTTTATTACTCGAATAAGAACATAATAATCTACCATACTTGCTATACGGCAAGCGATCGTCGATTATGATCTAAAAAGTATAAATATAAACTAACTATTTACATAGACACTATGATCTGCAACTTTTCTATTTTCAACATTTTTATTCGTGTTATTCCACACTTAGTAAAAAGAGAGACGCCACGATGTGTGTGTGTGTGTGTTTTTTTATGGGAGAGGACAAGGCAAACGAGCGTTCGGGTCACCTGATGGTAAGTGATCACCGCCGTCCACGACCCCATGCAACACAAGAGGAGCTACAGGTGCGTTGCCAGCCTTTAAGGTGGAGATGAAGGGCACCGGGGCCCGGCATTACCTAATGCGAAACGCAGTGGCAAGGGCCACTACTTCACGCCGGTTTTAAATGTCGGGGGTGGTATTAAAACCGGTCGAGTCTGCCCATGCGTGTTGCCATAACTGGCGACGTGACTCTACCACACGTACTTTAGTCGCCTCTTACGACACCGACAATACCAGGGTGATCCTATTCTAAGCCGGGACCATACGGCTAAGTGCCTTGTTAAAAAAGCGAAGAAATGAAATTAATTCATTTCCTCGAGTAGGAATCGAACCCTCAATCTTCGCGGCACTATATGACGACGATAGGTGAAAACAACAAAAGAAATAAATTTGGTTAATTATAATTTTAACAAAAAAAATAAATAACGTAATTTCTTTTATCCATATTTTTGATTGCAATATGTATGAACTTAGCAGGAAAGACAGATATAACTTAGTGTCAAACAACGCTTTGTTTACTTGTTGCTCATTTCAAGACCGCAGTTTGACCAGTTCCATGTGGTAACACATGGAAGAAATAGAAGCCAAATAATTACGTGCACTATAAAAACCATTTTTTAAAATTAATATATAGTTATCGTACATACCTTCCTCCTAACTCCATTCAAATGTAATTTAACCATATATTTCCCAAAAGGATTGTATACAGGCTGTTTATTTTTGTTCTTTGGGTAGATTATAGACGTAATAATTTTTTTATTGAATCTTCTTTCGTATAATGCACTCACTGCTAAAGACGCTACAAATGAGCAATCTGAAACTATCTGAAAGAAAATGATAAATCTTTTGTAAAAAAATTTTTTTATTAAATAAAACAATTAAAATCAGAAAATTCGCTTGCTCTGTGGTTCATGGCGTCTAATCTCATTCAGCAAAGTGTATCTTTCTTTAGCTTCACGCTGTGTATGCCGGATGTAGTGTTAAGAGGCATTGCGACTTTTGAGGCAGAACTCAACACAATGTTTTACCTCGTGACTAGAGCGAGTAAATAAAAATACAAATATTTTATTCTCCCGAGAGGGAGACACTTCACTAAACCCAAAACCGTCGCGTTCTCCCAGCGCCACGACAGCTTTCATGTGTTGTGCTATTATGCTATTAAACTAACTAATGTACATAATATTTCTTTATTAACTTTAACTAATGTACATAATATTTCTAAAATATGCTCAACAAAGATAACAAAGTTAGCATTCTGTTCATCACTTTTAAAATGAAATAAATGAACCAAGGAAATTTAATTTTAACTTTCTTTTAATATAAGCAGCTTTCAATAAAAACCAAAAACTACTCAATACAACAAATTTTTGACTGTAATATTAATTTAAGATAGTGTTATAAGAAAAACTAACCGTCTGTTTAATACTAAAGCAATCAACGTGGTCACCAACAATCATCTTCGGATCGCTGGACACTTCATGTGGCCTGACCCATCCATCGAACTCATTCTCCTGTTTTGACGACAATTTTAATTCACTAGCTCTATCTTCAAAGGGCAACGCATATTGAAACTTTTCTGATAAATCAACATCCATGAATGGTAAAAAACAATTATTGTTTATATTCGACGTCATTCGCAAAACTTCTTTTTCTTCTTCAGTATAATTTTGTTTTCCACTTACTTTTAGGTGTACACTTTGTTCACGTTGGAGTTGAGCTCTGTTTGGTGATATTGCTAAAAACATATTTTCTTTAATGAAAATGAAATTTATTTAATGAAAACAATCTTTGTTGTGACATAAATTTGCAATATTCAAATATTTTAATATCCTATATAATATAAACTGACCCTGAAACACTAGGTTTCCAGGGTCTTTCATATACTAACTTGGCTTCTTTGGCTCAGTAACTGACAGGGCTCCCATCTTTTTAATCCCTTTAATCTCTTCAGCCCTGTCTAACGCTTGCGCTGCTAAACCATTTATCTTTGTTTTTATAATTGAATCGGTAACTTGCTAAAAACAACAACAAAAAAGTCATAATAAATAAGAGAGACAGTGTCTAGTTTTCCTAATTTTCACACACATTTTTCTGTTGTGGTTTGTAATTGTCACTTAACAAAAAAAATTTTTTAAATTGGGAAGAAATTGTGAACATGTTTTAATACTAGGTTCACTCTGCATAACCTGCTATGGACAGGAAAAAGAGTACATAATAGTTGATGAGACATACCACACTAACTGCCAATTCTACAGCTTGTGTATATAATTGCAAAGCCAAGTCTGTTAGATTAGCCTCATCTGCATCTAGGGCTTGTTGCATAAGAAAGTAGCATTTTTGCATAAGCCTTTCACAATCTTCTTGCTGGGCTCTTTCTGTAACCAAAGTGGTGTTACTTAAAACACTTAAATTTATTTTTTGTTAACCTTGGTGTTAAGACACTCCGTTCCCCACTTTCTGCTGAATTTTTGAGACATTGCGTGTTCAGTGGCAGAACTCAACGCCGCGCTTTGCTTCGACACCAGAGCGAAGAAAATGGAAATATAAACTTAAATAAATATTTCACTTCCTCGAGTGGGAATCGAAACCCACAACCGTCGCGTTAAAGTCACACTTTTGTGCCACTGCGCCACAACGGCCTCTAATTTATAATTTTTAAAATTAATTATTACTTAAAATAAAAAAATATATTTTTTTTTTCTAATTACAATTTTTTATTTATTTTGATAAAGAATTTAAAAAATCTCAGTTCTCTTAACAATTATTCAAAATAAACAGATAAACTTGAGACATATATTATACTTCACTCGGTGTGCCTTATCATTTCAAATACAATAAAGAATGAAATTGCAACAAAAGAGCATGACTCATCTATGAATTGCAGTAAAATTTATTTACGAGTAAACTGAATTATAAGAAAATATTTACTTTTTTGTTCTTGTAAGAAAGTAGCTCGTTCCAAGTATTCCTTGACCTTTTGCCGTAGATCTCCTTGTTTTTCTGGTGATACCTGACCACATACCCTGTCCAGCAAACGAGCAGCTGTTCTGTAACATTCTACTGCTTTATCAGCTTGACCAGCTTGGTCAAACGTGACCGCTAGAGAAGCTGCTTCCGTTGCATTCATAAAATCACTCATTTTTAGATTTTAATGTGTATTCGCATTATAAAATTGTATTCTCCTTAAGTAAACGGTAAATGTTAGTTTGATTCTATCTGTCAAACTGTAAATGTCAATTTTCACCGATTTCACAATTCAATGTGTTCCGAAATAAATTGTTCAAACAGAAATTTCAATTGAAAAATTGAAAATTCAATTTATGAAAGAATACTAAATTGCGTTCATTTAGTTTATTAAATATACAATATAATAAAACGAAGTAAATTATGAAATTTTTTTGCATTTACAGTTGACTCAGATGGCGTTTCGATTTAGAACTATTCACACTACGCTATTCATAAAAATTGGATGATTTTTTATAGAGTACTTGCAAATATATTGTTAAAAAAAATACGTTAAATTACGTTGATGAAAAGTTTTTGTAATACATTATATATTTTATTAATACATAAATTAATAGATTGTATACTGGTAGTTACAGAATACATTTATTTACCCAAAGGTAAATCCTAAAAAAACCCTCCCCGCTCAGGCTCTCAACTTTACATTTGACAATTGTAATATGTCAAATTTTGATTTCCTGTTAGTATTTCTCATTTATTCGTAAATCGTTCTTCATTAATTCATTGTTGGCTATGCACTGTGATCTATTATGTGTATTATTGTGAAATAGTAGCCATTGTTCATAATTTGTGGGTATACTTATTTATTCCACTAAAATTTTAATATATTTCTTAGTGTTTAGTGATTGGTGAACTCTAAATTCTCATATAGATTAAAATCTAGAGGAATTTAAATCAGAAATGGCTTCAGATGTTCTAGCATCTACTGGATCAGAAATCCGTGAGAACTTGGTATGTATATATAATATCGTTTATTGGCAATTTATTTACACACATTAATGTTAAATAGAACCACGTTTAAACAGAACCACCTTTCTAGCTACTCCATACTATTGTTAATACTTTAGCAGTGAAGAAACAACGAATTTGACATTCAAAGAATTTACCTATTTTTAAAATATTCAGGTACAATAAAAAAAAAATATATTTTTTACATATTAAAAAACTATAAAAACTATTTTTATTATACCTTACTTATTATACTTCAAAAATCAACCCTAAAACGGGATTGATCAAGTTCACAACCAAAAAATGCTTATTTAGAAAATCTCTCAAAACACAATAAGTTAATACTAAATTAAAATACTTAGCCATATGCTTAAAAGAACTCTATTCGGAGATTTATAGTGAGATGCTTTTTTCGTTCATAAATTATAATTTTTGAAAGTTGAGTATTGCTTATAAAAATGGGCTTTAGTTGGTTGTTCCTTTTATGAGCCTTAAAATAAATGTTAATACTAAAAAAAGCTTCATGCTGATGATAAAAAAAGATTCATGATGATCACAGCTATTTGCGGATTCAACAGGGGGGGGGGGGGGACCTAATGTTAAGACACTCCATTTTCCACCGAATTCTGGATGCATCATATGTTGAGTGGCCTCGAACAAAGAAATGAAAATATATAATAAATAAATATTACATTTTCTTGAGTGGGCATCTTTAAATATGCAATAACACTTCTTTTATGGTACAAGTCTCTACTAACACTAAGAAATTATTTTAATATGAACTTTGAAATACATTGTAGAAATTAATTGATGATTTAAAAATTGCTTTATAAGCACTTCTGTTATCAATAATGCATCAAATTTGTACTTTATACTATTTATACTGTTTTAAATTTGCACCTAGCAATTAGTAACTATTTTTAAAAATAAAACTATTACATTTAGATCTTGAATTAAATTAATAAAACTGAACTATATTGCAAATGTTTCAGTTTGTATATTATGCTGCCAGCATATATTCTATAGCCAACCCATTAGGTTTTAAATTAGAAAAGTAAGTTAATGGTTTCTTGCTTATAATGCAGGAAAGGCTGGTGTTTATAGAGATATTCAATACTTATAATAAAAATGCTTGAAGATATTTATATCTAGCTTATAAAAAAATCTTTTAATTACAAAAAGTCTTCATAAAATAGCAAAAAATGCATAAAAGTATTGGATCTAACATTACTCATATTAGATTTTTTATGAAAAGAAAGTTTTCCCCGCCATAGATTCCGATTATACTTGACTGAAAGGGAGTATTTGTCTTATATTTCTAGTGTAATAAATATTATAATGCTGAAAAGTTTGTTTGAATGTTCTAATATCAAGAACTACTGATTGAAATTAAAGAATTAATTAATTAAGTAATTAGTTAGATCATATGTTTCTATGCCCAGCATTATCTACTACACTCAGAAAATATCATTTGTCATCCAAGATTGTTAGTTATGTAGATTAAACTATGGGGCAAAGCAGTACGAAAACACTAGTGCCAATATGAATAGAATTTCCTGGTTCTCTATTTTAGTATTTGTCTTCTAAAAACAACAAATTATGCGTTTTTATATATTATATTGTTCTTATCCACCCACAATGAAGGACAAAAGGAACCGGTGATATGCATCAGTGGTTTTGGACTTTAACCTTTATTTTTAGTTAGTTATCTTTCCTTACGAAATAAGGTATTTAAAAAGAATTTAGAAAATAGTAACAAAAATTAGACACTGTGGAACTTGAAATCACGCCTCTCACACGGTTTCCAAGAAAATTAAGCACTTTTTTATATGCTTTCTAAAAATATATTTCTATTCATAGGATGGGATTTTTCATATAGAGCATCACGCTGTATGCCGTGCATAGCAAGGTAGGCAAAGGGAACCTGGGAAGCTAGTGTTAAGATACTCCGATTCTGTAGAATTCTGAGGGCATTGGGTGTAGAGTGGCGGAACTCAACGCCTCGCTTTGCCTCTTTAGTACAGCAGAGAAATGAAGATATTAAATATCTTACTCCCTCGACTGGAATTTGAACCCGTCACATCTACAGTCGCACGCCTATCCCTGTGTCACGAATGGACTCTGTCCTGTAGATTGTAAACATTAAAAAGTTTCCTCAAAAAAAGCCTCTACTTGAGAGGTTAGATTTTGTCAAAATTTATCATATAACAATATTTAAGATATAAATATTCTCACACAATATGGTTACAATATTTGTGACAGGATTTAGTTACACTAATACTCTCTTAGTTATCTATAACATTCTCATGGCGCATTGGGTTAGTGTTGGGTTGAAAACGCAATAGTTATGGAATCAATCCACAATCAAAAGACTACAATTAAATATATTGAAATCATTTTACCTAAAAAATAAAAAATATAATATATACATTACACTAAAATACATCTTCCTACCCTACTGTATGAGGGAGTCTCATGATTTTAAAAATTATTCTATGATAATTCTATGGATATTCTTTTATATGCAACTTCATCCCTGTGGTCAAATGGACATAACTAATAGTTTACGACAAACACATTGAACGAGGATACATAGATATAACTAACACCATATAATATAGCCTAAATCTTTCCTCAATAAATGGAAACAAAATCTAGTAGTTCCTCAGATTATCACATTCGACTAAAGAAATTCTTCAGCTTTATAATATTATAAATATTATGTTCTATTTTCAGGTAACAACTGCTATCAAGTTCCTCTCCAATCCTAACGTACAGAGATGTACTATGGAAAGTAAAGAAAGATTCCTTAGAAGCAAAGGGCTCTCCGACGCAGAAATACACAAGGCTATAGAGAAATGTAGTGAATTGATAGATGTACCGTCCCTCACATCAGAACTGATGATGTTCCATCAATCCAGAACGTCGTGGTTTAAAGAGAAGATCGTACCGTTTATTGTTTATGGAGGATTTATTTATGGATGCTATTGGTTTTATAAGGTTGGTCTTATTTCTTATGTCTTAAAATGATATTTACATTTTTTTTAAATTCACGCTGTATTCTACATATCTGGAAGGCGAAGGGAAACTAATGCATGCACACTCCCTTCCCCACACTCAATTACCATATAATATTCTTTTTCACATTGTTAGGAAGTGAAAATAATTTCCAGCAGTGGGAATCGAATTCATGTAAAATAGAAAAGTATCCTCCTGGATTTAAAAGATTTGAATTACACTTTTGAGAACTATTAAATTGCCTCCCCCTATCCCACTGGTATAAAGTAAAAATAAATTGTTGAGTTATTGAGAACCCTTTAAACTATACAATAAATGTATTGCTAACTAATTTTTTTATGCGATAGTTACAAATGTTAAACTACTATTTGTTGAATGAATAGCATAAATAAATAATTGAAAATACTGCCATTGTTATATTTAAATCTTTGTTTTTTTTAATATACTATTGCCCCTAAATACATGCATAAATTCTTATACTTCTACTAAACATATGTGTAACTGTTACTTATTATTTTTGTTCATTTTAATTAGTTAAGAATTTTTCTAATATCAAAAATTTCTATAAATTACGTTTATTTATTATTTTAAATAGTTAAAAAAAAATTAAATAGTAAAATTTCCCTTAATTACTTTTATTTATTTTGGTTTGTTCATTTCAATTAGTCTGGGTATTTTTTTTTTGACACAATATTTTTTTTTCTATTATGCTTTTTCGGTTTGTCTAAATTATTTAGGGTTATATCCTATTAAAAATAATTTCAGAAATATAATAAGTAAGAGACATTCGCGTGAGCGAGAAAGCCCTTAAATTTTGATAAAAAAAAACAAGATTTTATTTTTATTTATTTGATAGTGTTTATTAGGCTTCATGCTTTATCCCGCTTGTAACAGTGTAGACATAAGGAACCTAGTGTTAAGACGCTCGGTATCCCACGCGCCGAAATTCTTTTGTCTTGTTACCAGCGAGGAATTATAAAAAATGGGCGAGTGGGAATAATACCCACTACCGTCGCGATTACAATCTGAATTTTAGACGACGTGTCGCTGCGCCACGGCCTAGTCTCATTTATTTTTTTTCATTTACTTATAATAATGTAATCTCTCCGGTCTTTACGTCAAGTTTGATTCCTTGCGTACATCCTAATGTAAGAACTCAATGCCGATCTTTGTCTCACTCAAAATATAAATATTCCATATAAGTGAGTACATCAAATAAACCTTCTGTATTTATAAAATAAATATTCCTACAAATATCGTTTATTGTACGTTATAATTAATAATACATTATTAGTTAGTTATAATGAGTAATAAATTATAAATATCATCTTCGTATTCTTTTTATTATTATAACTATATTTATATAAAACTGATTTTTTATTCTAACCTTGACCATAATAATTTGTCGATGTATGACATCTTCAATATACGTTATTTTTTAAATAAATTACTTGTACATAATAAAATATTATTTAATTTTAAACCATGAAATAAAAAATAATAATTGGTTATTTAATTATCTATGTTGTTAATTAGTAAGTAAAAGAGCGATAAAAAGTTATTTGTACTTATATATATTATAATATTTAACTATTATAATAATATATTATAATAGTTTTAATCAAAGTCCATTTTAGATAATAAAGAGACATATCACTCTTAGTACGGCGTTAACGCGGTGGTTATGGTTTCGATTCGCGCTCGATTTAAATTATTTGTCCGACTCTGTTACGATAAGGCATGCCGCCGAGTTCTGCTACTCAAAATGCAATGAGTCAAGCGTCTGTTGCCGTTATCAATATCGAACAAAAACGAGCAAAAAAATATCACATTTCTTGTATGGAGGTTCCCTTAACTATTTCTTTAAATACATTAAGTAATTGAATTTATGTAATGTTTTTAGTGTATATATTATATTATGTATGTATATTTTTTAGAATTGCCTCAGACATTTCTTATTCGTGGAGGAGCCAAAACGTAAAACGACAGTGGAGTGTATAGAAGAATTACGAAAGTCCTTAGATGTAATGAACGCCAGTATTTGCTCACTGAGAGGCGATGTACAGACATCGTTGAAACGGAACACGTTTAGATCAGAATTGGACAATTTGAAGGCAGATATAGCTTCCGTTAAAGGAATATTGCTTAATAGGTAAGTTTTTTTTTTTAATATTAATAGGTAAATTGAAAAAAATATTAATAGGTATTTTTTTTTTATTTAATAATATTCACATTATTTGGTTGAACGCGCTTAACTCAAGAACTAATGATTTGAATTTTTATTTTATTTGAATTGAATAATTATTTTTGTATTAGACACTTCATTTTTCGAGAAAGGCTTTATTATGTAACGATAACGGTTTCCATGTAATTAAACGTGTATGCGGTCAGGGTTACTTCGGACATTTATTTGTTAGTCATTTCTATTTGAGCTAGAGGGCAAAACCGTCCGTAAAAACTACAGTTCTATACCTCAAACGATTATAGTATTTCGACTGTAAGTTACGGCAAATATATGTTTTAATGTATGTTGAATGTCTATGCTGGCATTTGATAATGAGGTTTAATCTTACTAAATGGAGTTTATAATTTCTCGCCAGTACAATTGCTAGAAAAGAAATTTAAAAAAACTTCATTCATTGTTTAATTCACATTATGGGTACATTACATATATCATGCAAAATATATATAAGCAGTTAAAAGACGATCCAACTGTTTATACTAATCTAAATCAGTATCCCGCACACAGCAGGTTAGGAAGAGGGAACTTAATGTTAGAACACTCGGTTCCCCACTTTCTGCCGATTTCTGGAGGCATTGCGTGTTGAGTGGCAGAACTTAACACGCAATGTTAATTTATTTGTTTTCAATTGTATAACATTATCTCTCTACATTATCTTATTTGGTGCAATAAAGTATATACTATTCTATCCTTTTTGGTACAATTATTTGTTTCCATTCTTCAAACTTTACTTTACTCGAGCGGGGATTAATCCTACAATTATTGCGTTTACAGTCAGATCTCTTTATATGTATGACCTGTTTACATAAAAATATATTTTCCTTTTTACTAGAAATCAATTCCCTGCACTAAAAACGCGTACCGAACCGCCATCAATACCCGCATGGCAGAGACAATCAGAGGGGGCGTCTTCCACAGAAGTGGTAGAAGATAAGAAGAAACATAGGGAGAGAAGTAGAAGTCAGAGGTCCGAGTCGGGAGGCTCTAACTCCAGTGAGGGGGAACAGGCGACGAAGAATAGCGATAGCAGCTTGGAAATTATGTAAGTGTTGGGTTACATTTGATTTTCATTGATTGTAACTATAGCCGACAACCTCCCTAACCTAGACTAGGTTTTGTTTTGACTTTAAAAAATGTGTAAAAAACTTAAACGTTTATATTTATATAAATAAATATAGTTAAATGAAAAAGTAATAAATTCTCAAGGTAACATTTTAATTCCTATATGTAATAATATAATACTATTATAAAATATATTACTTATATATATAATTTTTAATTCCAGAACGTGAATATCAACACCCGTACAAAATGGACACAAACGAATTTTGAATTAAATCATGTTTACTTGCCTCTAATATTGTTTTTTTAATATTTTATGTTCCTAACATTACGAATTGTGTTTTTTGTTATATTTTATTGTAATTAGATTTTGTTAAAATAATTAAAGTTTACAAGAAATGTCTTAAATTTTATTTTGTTACAAGACATTGGTTTATTTTGTGAAACATTTAAGTAGCAGTACGGTAGCCAAGTGGTCCCCCTTGAAGTTAGCTGTAAATGGCTGCGCATATTTGATTAATGATTTTTGTTGCTTTTTGTTTTCTTCTCAAAACCTAACTTCAGGGCGGCCACGACTCGTCAACCGTACTACATTTTCTTAAGATTCCGGTCTTGTTGGTAAATGAAATTGCTAAATGGAAGGCATAGGGTTCGATTTCCGCTTAGGACAAATATTTGTATATGACTAACTTTACTAAGTTGTTATTCTTACTTTATATTTATATATTTAGAAATATTTATATAAACTAATTCATATTAAAATTTTTATTTAAAGTAACAAAAGAAACAAAAAAAAAATTAATTTGACCTTCAATAATTATGTCATTATCACTACTCTGCCACGCTACATTTAACAATCTTTGAACATAAGAGTGATAAGAAATTTTATCGTTTACTTGTCAGTACTTTATCGTTTTTTTTTTGTATGTGATTTCAATATGACGGCATCTTTGTGCAAAAGTATTTCTGATTTACTTTCCATTGTTATTAAAAGTAGACTACTTATTTTAGAAATATTGATATTTATAGCCTAGCAAAATTTTTTGCGTAATTTAAAATTGGTAATAGCCTTCTTCATGATGATGTGGCTATCAAATTTAACTTTTTTAAAAATCCCACTATTAGTTCCAGAGGTTCAAAACAACTGGACCTTTTTAAGTAAAAATAAGAGATTTTTATTAGAATCTCTCTTCCATTGTTAATTTGCCTTGGACTATACTATACATGGATATTTTAATGTATATTTATACGTCTTTCCACGTCTAATAAATAATCTAAGAAATCAAAAGAATACAAATAGGCAGGACTAGAGGATTTCTTCTTAATATATATAGTAATCTACATATATTAAGAAGTTACACGATGGTTGTGGGTTCTGTAACCACACAGTGGATGAATTATTATCATTTCACCGCTGTGACGAATTACAGCGTTGAGTTCCGCCACTAAACACGTAATGTCTAAACATGACACTACAATTTTTCTGCGGTTATACAAAAAAAATGTATATATATATATTTTGAAATAGCCTTATTTCTTCCATTATTAATATTCTTTTGTTTTCATTATTTCTAATTACAGTTACTGTAATATTTTGTATTGTGCTTTTAATATATGTATAGAATGGTATAGCAAAAGGTGGCAATTTATACATTTTGTTCTTTTACTGTTGACTAAATAATAATTATTTCATTATAATCATAGACTAAATTTATCTAGTAATTATAATGTGAAGGTGTTTTGCTTTGTCATGACAAATTAATTAAGACAATGGCTGAAATAATAATTGAACTTCAGTATTCCCAGTTTTGCCGTTTTTACTTTGTTGAATAAAATAGAATAAATTCCATAGTCTCAAGCTTAATTTTAAAGAAACATTTTGAATGATTGATACTGTTATTTCTATGACCTATGTAGAAACTTCGCCACTTCCCAACTTCCCACTTTTCGCCAATTCAGGCGTCTTGAACGGCGAAAGTCAACGCCGCGCTACGGCTCGTTACCACAGCGAGAAAATGAAAATATTAAAATTTCATTCCCCTGACTACTATCAAACCCACAACTGTCTCGTCACGACGGTCTCTAATTTTTTGTTCCTTTATCTTTGTAGATACATTTGATATGAACAGAGCTTTCTAGTATATTTACCATAACTTAGAGTAATATAGATTTAATTTGTTTTGTTGTTATTTTTACAAATAATTTAAAAATATTTTTTAAAACAGTAATATGTAAATATTTTGTGATTTTTTTCATATATTTTAAATGGTTGTAACATTAGTACGACATTCCGAAACTTTATGTGAATGTAATAATTATAATCTATGGGTGATAAATAAACCAATGATCGTGATTTTGAATTTTATTTCTATTTTATAATTAGCCCGGGAAAGGATTGGAAGTTTGTGTTAAATGTATTTCAAGTGAAATCACTGTTCCTACTAAACTAATACTGCGAGAATTAAAAACTAAAAATAGATTCAAATAAAACAACCTTTTATGGTTTTAATTAATGTACCTGTTTGTTTTTATTTTGGAAATATTAATTATTTCATTTTCCTGACTGGAATCGAACCTACAACCTATCGTGTTTACAGTCGCTCTCTTATGCTCCCGTTCCACGGCTGGCATCAAAACTTACCTACCTATCTAGATAATATATATTAAGAGAAAATGAAAAAAATAAGCTAAATCAGTACTTACATACCTAAAGGAAAAAATAAAACAGAAACATTATTTAAGATAGTTTTATTTACAAAAATACATCACAAAGTATAATATATTGAGCTTAAAAGTCCTGTATAACGATAGAACACGTTCACACCAAGCTTCCACTCCCCACTAAGCTTGGAATTGAGATCAACGAGAACAAACATGGACAGACAGACAGACCGCTTCATTTTATATTTCATTATATAAATACAATAATAATTATTATATAGACCGACAAAACACTTATGAATTTTCCGAAGTACACACACACACCTACGCACAACGTGTATTTCACTAAAGTACAGTCGAGCACAACAGTTTAATACACCGTAACCGAATCTATGGGATATCCGAAATAAAAAAAAACTCCTTAATCTAATCCGATAAAAAATATTCGGATAATTTCAGATATGAGTGTCAAAATGACTATTGTTATGACAGGTTTATTGGTTGACCTGGCCGAGTCTATACACTAGCAATATGTATGAAGAACTCTCATTAAAAACAAACACCATGAACAGATTCTTAAGGCAGTTTTCACTGTGTACGGTTTTACAGTTAAAAGAATGTGTTTTACAGAAAAAGTGACGCCAAACTCCGCATAATATTATGAACCGTCACATGCGCTGGTTTGACTCGGGTCTCATCACAATCATCATACACTGTTTGTCGGACTATAGTAGCATGTATGTAAAAATGACATTAATGACACAACATTCAGATTAGAAATGCTAAGTTAATAAATAGTCGTAAATACATATAAAACAGCTAACGTGGAAAAATATGTTTGTCAGTCACAACAAACAAAAGGCAGGTGGTGGAACAACATTTATTTATAAACTCATATATACATATATATATTTTCATATAGATTTCTATCCATAATTCCAAACATTCAATATGGCACACTTAATGAATACGCCGATTCGTTTTAAAGTAAATGATATTATTCTACATAACTTTTTAAAATTATGATTTAATTTTATGATTACGTTTCAAGGATATGTGTTAGACGCTTTCTATAAAAATATTAAACATTTAAATTTAACAATGTTCATAACGAATACTTGTCTTTTAAATTCTTAATATGTAAGCATTATATTTTTGGTAAAAATAGAAAGTGCAAGAATTGAATATAAGAAAAGCGACAACGATTATCAAATCATTTTATATGATTTAATATATAATTATATAATAGAATCGAATAAACAAACATGAAAATACAATAATAATAAATAGACGGACTGACCAAAAAGATAAAAAAAAAACAAAGCTTTTCAAATCAGGTTTCATCAGGTACTGTTTATGATAAGTCTTGTTCAAAATATAAAGAAGACAAGATAATTGTTTAATAAAACGAATGCAATACAAATAGAATTATATTTTTAGCATAAATAGTAATTTATACGTCACCTACATAGTATTATGAAAAAATAAATAACCACCCTTTCACGCGTTAGTGTAAGCAGAGGGAAACTAGTATTAATACACTCCCTTCCCCATTTAGAACATTATGTGTTGCGTGATGGAACTGAACGCCGCACTTCGTCTATCAGAACAGGAAAAAGAAAATAAATATAATGATATCCCCAAGAATGGCAATCGAACCCACAACTGTCGCATTTAAAACGTTGCCGATGCGCCCACAACAACTGCATTTAATTGGAAAATATCAAATAATCATACTATAAATAAATTAATATAATAAATTGATTGATTTCAGTTTAATATCAGATTTACGCTCATTGACACCACTGCTACCAGCGGCACTATTAATAAAATATTAAATGGCATAACATATAGAAAAATAATGACCAAAGAATTTCTTGGAGGGCTGAAAGTGACTAATAGTTTAAGAAATCGATTACACTTTGGTAGCACCATTTATATATGTTACACATATAAAAACCAATTCGACATTATTTTTTATTTAATAGTATATTATGTTCAAAAAAACTGAAGAAAAAGCTTCATATGGCTATTACAAAAACAATACAATAATTCTACAAAAGATGACGCATATCTATCTACAGATACAGAATACAGTATGAGAAAAAATGCAACGGGAGATGGAGAATCAATATTTAATTACTGTCCCATCCATTTTTACACATGCTGTATAAATCTAGTCAACTGGTTACAACATGTTTATGTATACATAATCACCACAAAAATATTTAATTACCAATATTACAATATTTCTTATAATCATTGAATTTTATAACGTAATTATTTAACCACAACTAATTTATAACTACTCATAATAATTAAAATATATAAGTTTGTTTATAATAATATTATTACGTAATAAAACACACAAATACGTCTGTATGTATGTATGTATATACAAACAGACAATCCTATCCAAGCATTATTTAAATGCAACCGCCATACATTTGGCTTCAATCAGCCTTTCTTTTACTTTTAATATAATGAGGGAATCCCCCGAAATAATTTGTGACTTATTAGAATACAGATTATATTAATTAAGTAATCAAACATATATAACTAAATCTATGAATTACTTGGGATACAATGAAAAGTTGAAACTTCTACATTTAAAAAACCATCCATTTTATATACTTCTACAGGAAATTTATATACATAAGCTTTCCTAAAAAATATCTATATTAAAACAACCAAGTAACTAAAACATCAAATAACGCTACAATCTCTGTCATTATACATTATTTATATTTTATACATATTCCTTCCGTTTTGATTTTTTTCGGCTCGCATTAATTGCACAGCCCAGTTTTATATACCCCGTATCTTTATAATATTAATTTTATTTCGTATCTATGACGGCGAAATACATATAATATATAAATGTCTCAGTGTTCTAATACAATATAAGGGATAAGTATTATGCAAATTTTAATATTTATAAAACTAAATATAACTAAAATTACTGACCATTATAAGATGGAGGCGAAACTTTTTAAAATGGCAACACAAGATATTCACAAGTTTAATGAATTAACATTTCAAAACAAAAAAAATATACGAAAAAACACAAGGAAAAATCATCTAAGAAGAATCTACATGTTTCCGTACGCATATCTGATTTTTTTAAATTTTTTTTAATAGGAAAAATACTTTATCATGTCTAGTTGCAATAAGTAGAGATAAGATGGACTGGTCGATTAGAAACTCTACTGCACTATTTTCTCAAAATATTTGAACTCTCTGTGAGAACCGAATTGCAAATTTTCAGCATTTAAATTAAAACAAAAAAGGCTCAAAATTTATAACAACACTTTCTTTTCCAGAACATTGTTCTCACACTTAACTATAACATCGTCGTGGCGGTTATTCAAAATTTTCTTGGCTCTGGACAGATCGTCTAAGAAACATTTACCTTTCTCCGTACGCATTATCTGCTTTTTCGGCAGCAAATTCTTAGACAAATGCGCAATTAATTTCTGCCAATCTTTTAATAGGAAGAACACTTTATCATGTCGAGTTTCAATTGGGACCGGCCCGTTAGAATATTCAAAGAAGACGTTCATAATATCTTTGGGGCAACGGGAAACTCGAGTTTGTTTTAACAACGACAACAACAATTTATCGACATCCTTGTGAGCTATTATGGGTTTATCATATATATTGTTATACAAATTAGTATTCTCAGCGGGACCTATTACGTATATAACGTGCGAAGCAAACTCTAAGGCTTCTCCAGCCCAGATGTAAGGGTCGCCATGATTGGTCTTAGAAATGTCATCGTCGTACATGACATCGAAACCGTATTCAGATCTTAGATAACTAATAAAGGAGGATACGCACTCAGCGTGGAGACGATTCGCTGGTGAATATATTACTAGTACTTTTGTRGGTGGCGGCACTTCTGTAACAATTTTTTATTCATTGGTTAGTTTTTGGTATTGACACATTTGTTTTATTATTTTTCATATTCCGTGCCGCTGCGCCACTACGAGCTCAGTAGTTTTAGTAGTTTTAAATAAATAAAAACAACATAAATACTCACCCAGCCCATAATCCTTGCACCAATACCTGCGTACGGCGCGAAGTACAACATAGTATGCAAATAGAGTGGCCACTACCAACGCACTTACACTTGCTATGCATATATTTAATGTTCCAGTATCACTGCCTGGAAAATAGATTGATAAATAATTTCATACTTCTCTCAGAGGCCTTCATGTCGCAAGCGTTTGATTGTAAACCTGGCGGTTACGGATTCCCATTCATCCATTGCCATTCTGGTTACAGACAAAGCACGGCAAAGTTCCACCACTTAACAAAACGTCTCGAAGAACGAGATATGCGTGGGAAACAGAGTATTTCAACTCAAGCCTACCCTATTCGTCCCTTCCTCCTTCTCCTCCTATTCTTAGCGAAATATAGATGATGCTAAAAAGGATTGATACAGTAGAAAAAATTAAACTGCCTAGTGCCAGATTGTGTTCTTTGCAATTTTACGATATAATTTTTTTTCGAATATTTTCTTACTGTGTATAGAATGCGTAAAAAAGTTAGTGCGGCGGATTTACTCTACTTTAGGTGATACAATAAAAAAAAAATACTCACCAATAATAACAATCCTAGGGCTTTCAACCGACTGACACTCGACTAAAGCACTTTTACACTTGTCATGTATGGGTGTCACCACGAAGTAGTACGAGCCGGCCTTTATCAACAGACTGTAGTCAAAAGTTACCTCTTGTGTGGCATTTTTTAGTTTTAAACTTGTACTTTTAATTATTTCCTCGCACTGAGTCCCTTTGTTACACTCTTTCATGATTTCTATTTGAAAAGCTGTTATTTTTAAATGTTGCGGCGGCGGCACTATATGTAGTTTCATAGAGCTAGTCAATATTTCAATGTAAACGAATGGTTTCCATTCCGTTTCGCTTATGGTTGGACCTGCAAATGTTATAATTGAATAATAAGTATTGAATCTATAATAACATTATTAAGTTAGTTTGGTCCTTTGGTTGAACACGCTAATCACAAAAACTGCTGGCTCAATTGAAAAAAATAATTTGTGTTTGATAGTGCTTTTCCTGAGTAGTACCTCTTATGCTTTAACCCACTGTAACTATAAGTTAAAGTCACAAGTCACGTAAATGTAATATAATAAGTAATGTTGAATAAATTTTAAAGCTTAACACGTGAATGCATTTAAAACTTCCAACTTAATTGAAAGAGTACATTTTAAAATTATATATAAAATAAAATTTGCAGAAAAAGGATGATTTAAGAAAAACATGCTTTGCTTCTATCACATTTTAGTAACAATAATATTTCTAAGGTTATCAAAGCAAAACAAAAGAAACAATAATTTTTTTCCAAAATACATTCGAATATTTCTACAACTATTGGCGCCAGTATTTAATTCTATACTTGCACGCACCCGACAATTTCCTGTTATTATATGCTATAATTAATTGATGAGGAAAACAAATACACCATCATTAAGTACCATGTACCACACAAGTGCCACCATAGTACTAGCCACATTGTATGAAATCATTCTATTTACTATTGTATAATTTTTATTTTGACACACTAAAAAGAGCATAGTACTTACTTATAGTATTCCGCAGACAGATAGAGGCAGAGGGAATCTAGTGTTAAGACACTCCGTTCCCTATTTTCCCGCAAATTTTTCAGGCATTGCGTGTTGAGTGGTGGTACTCAACGCCGCTCTTTGCCTCGATAATAGAGCGAGGAAACAGAAATATTAAATATTTTATTTCTCAAGTTGGAATTGAACTTACAACCTGTCGAATTTACAGTCGCACGTTTGTCCTCCTGTGCCACTATTTTAAAAATTATTATTTTAGTTACATCCAATTTCTCAAACAAAAACGTTGAATTATTTAACTAAAAATAACAGAAGAATTAAAGGTTTCAGTAAGATGATGGTGGTGCGGGAGGTAGGAATTGCGGAATCAGAAACACGAAGTGTTTTAAAACTGTAACTGACGTAGATCCTAAACGACTTAGCGGCCTATTTTAAAAATTTGGGATTTTTATATAGACAACCACAATTACTTTTTTGTGTTTTAAAATATATATTTATCTGTGAAGTTTCCGATTAATACTGGATAATGAGATTTGATACGAGTTCACGTCCACCAGTCTCGCGACTTCCAGCGCCTACAACTCCTAAAGTAATACTATAAAAATATTGTACAACTGGGTCCTAAACACAACAATATTTTTATTAACATGCGTGCACATATAAAAAAATAACCAAAATCAAAGCCGTCAACTTATTTCACCTATCAGCTTCAATTAATATGGCCCACATAAGATAAAACCCAAAACAGCTGTAACAACAATGTGTGTTGTCCAAACTATATGACATAGATAAATCCTTGAATCTTTAAATTATTGAATGTTGAGAGGCATAACTCACTCACTCACTCACTGTGGCTGAGAGAGCTAAAAGTTAGAATGTAATACTTACTTAGCATCGTAGCTGATGGTATATTAAAATAATATCGTCCTCTATTGACAACAACATCATCTGTTGCCTCAAAATCTAAAATGTGACTTTGTCCATTATTAGATGTCCCATCTGTGAGAGACCAGTAACAGTCATAATATAACACAGATTGATCGTTTATTGTCACATCATTGGAAATAACTATGTTCCTACAGTGACTTTCCATATTTTTGTATTTTTGGAAACGGAACTTCATTGCTGAAATGAAAATGTATTTAGATCTTTGATTTTCACGATTATTACGATTTTTAAATCAAACAATTTAACTAGATTAATCACATATATTTTGTCGTAGTACTATTTAGTACTACTAAATATATATGAAATGATAATAATAGCATATATTTATATGCTATTAATCCTGTAATAGTTCAATGAAAAAAATATTTGTTGAAGTTAACTTGCAGATATCTTTGCATAACATTATTTAATTTTGTAATATTTATTCTTAGATAGCAAAATTTTTCTAAGATTTATTTTTAAGGATACATCATATCTCCTCAATTGTTACTAACTAGGCCTATTACACTTATCTTAAAAATTATATTAATATTTTCATTTTCTCCCTCTGGTAACAAGACAAACATAGTGTCAAGTTCTACAACTCAAAACCCAAGTTAAGTAATAAATGTATAAATAAATATCTTAAAGTAAGTGTTACTTACTTTTCCATTTTATGTTACTAAAAGTTATATTGAGAAGAGTGTAATTGACTGAATAGTAAGACTGTAATTCTTTATGCACCACTGGCAGGATATAAGGCTTAAGACTCACTCCACCAATATGAGAATTAGAAGATATAGGTCCAAAATTATCTATGCAATCTGAACTGTTCGGTGCAATATATTCTACTTTACAACTGTCATCATCAGAGTAATGTTCACCTAATATCTAAAACAAATATTTTATTATTATCATTTCCGATTTTATTCCTTAAAAGCTTTATTATCAAGCAAAGATAAAAATCGAATAATTTTGCACAAACAAAAAGATTCTATTACGTAATATTTTTTGACAGTAATTAATTATTAAATCACTGAGATATATCATAGTATTGTGGACGACTACTTTTCAAGGTTGAACATCTCAATAAAATCAATAACATAATGCAACTATGTCTTCAATGCGTAACACAAGAGATTAATTTTTACCTGAGTTGTACAACTGCGTGTTATTTTTGTGTTATTTTCACAAAACTGATAATGTTGTCCAGAAACATAATGTAAGAAAAATATTAAAGCGAATAAAATAATATTCTTCTCCATTTTGCCACCGCAACTAAATTAGGGTTGTAATTTATAAAAATATAATACTTCCATAGCAACAAAAGATTAAAACATAATTATATTTTGAAATTTTCACTGATTATTTCAAATCAAATACTACACACAACGCAATATAACTGTTTACAATACTACGACGAGTTACCTACAAAAACAATATGGCAGAATATTGAACATCCACAGATTAATAATTGGGAGTTCAACAGATGTTTTGCTTTTTTCATCAATGTATGCAAATGTAAACCATAATGCATTGGAATAAAATCACTTTTGAAAATAAATTTTAATATTGTACTAATATTTTATCCCATATGAATATTGCATAATATTTGATATTCACTTATTACATGTCGTATAATGTAAATAAATAGTTAATGGTTTTGTTGAGATTAATGTAAAAATGTCTATTTCATTGAAAATAGCAAAAAATTGTTAATTTATCAATATTTTTGAAAAGAAATTACCTAATAATAGCTAATAATAACAACAAAACTTAACGTAATATAAATATATTTCTTAAAATATATTTTGGTAAACACTTAATCAATATACTTGGCTACTTGTTTATTATTTAGCTGATTAATTAATATAATATTCAACCTCTTAAAATAATTTACTATAAATGCCTAAATACAAGGAACTAGATATTTTTGTTTTTCCGACAACTAACATAAAAATAAAAAAAATATTAATCTGTAATTCCAACCGGTGTTCACTGTCGCTTCTGACTGGTCGCTAGTCGCTACTTGCTTGTTGTTAAATGTCATTTATCAGTTGTAAATCCTAACATTTTGACTTTCAATTGTATATATTGTTATTTATTACTAAATTATTAGTGTACTTCTGAGTTCAACTATAAAAAATGTAATTAAAACGTAATTAAAGTCAATATAAAAAACAATGAAAATCACATATATATAATAAATTAATTGTCCAGTAAAATAAGCTACAGGATGACCGTGAGTAGATAAACTTCTATTTTTATAAAAGTATTTAAATGGTAAAGTTATTATTTGTATTCGTTTGTCCCATATCTGCTTCCTATTGATAACTGTATAACGATTTGGAGTTTTATTAACATTTTAATGATAATAATAGTTATATTTTCTATTGAATAATACGAAATGTAATATTAAGAGTGAATATTGAAATATATTTTATAATTAACTAGACTTTATATATTCTTAGTATTAAAATATCCATTTTACGAATTTTACCGAAAACAATTTTATAAAACTCTAATTAATGTAACTGTAATAAAAGAACTATAAAATACAGAGTAATTATAATTGCTCAATAAATATTGATTGCTATGACTTGATTGATTTATTTTTAACTAACTTTACAAGTATCAAAAGAGAAATGTTGGATTATACAAATAAAAGTGTAAGTATTTTTTATATTTTAATGTTGTTCTTAATTAATAGGAAAATACATTTTAATTTATTCAATAATATAAACTGTAATTTAAATATTTCACTTATCTTGTCTCTCTACTACTTTATTTTACAAAATTATATAAAATGGGATATTTAATCAAATTTAATCTTTAAAGCAAATCTGAATATTCATTGACAAGAAATTATAATTTTTTTTTCATGTAAAATGTAATAACTTTTGAATTCCTTTTGCTTTATAAATTTTATAAAAATTACATAATTATAACAAGAATTCATTTAAATAATGCAATGCACTAAGAACTAAATACTAAAAATTCACTATTCAATTAAAATATACTTCTGCATATTGTAGACTTCTGTAATATTTTTAAAAATTAAAATTATATATGAACAATGTACTTTTTTCAACTAATTATATTTTATTTTTAATAAGGTGTAGTGTGCACTTAGAACTACAAAAAATAAAAAGGAAAAGAACACTTGTATTTTTCATGACTTTTATCTATATAGGAAATATTGAAATGTACATCAGCATATAACATGGGTTATCCATTATGTATACGAAAGATATTTTGTATGTTTTATTCCATAATATAACAAGAAGTTTAAGCAGGTGAAGTTGCGAGTGTGCCACTAGTACTATATAAGAAGCATAAAATTTAAAAAAATGTACTTGTCAAAGCCATACATACACACACTGTAAATATTTCAATGTTTACACATATTTCATTATACCAATACAAAAGTCTACAATATGTAGCAATGATCAACAAACACAAATAACACACTGTGTTAAGTATAAACAGACAAGCTTTTAACTGTGTTTAAACAATCTCTTCAATGTCTATTAACATTTTCAGTATCGGTGGTGGTTAGCGATATACTAAAATCTTTTATGGATTTTTCTATATTTTCATTGTTAAAAAAGTGTTCCCACAATGAATTTGTCTTTTTTTGTTTAATTGATTTTGACCGACTTACTAAAGTTGCTAATTTGAATGATGGTTTTTTTTGGAAGATTAATTATTATTAAATGGTCATAGTGTTAAAGGTTTTTTTTT
>JBAIZZ010000193.1:2216646-2229612 GCA_037355905.1 Heliconius aoede
GCTTTATATTTCGTTTTGCTTCAAATCTCCGTAGCACGCTCAACTTTTTTTTTTTATTCATGTAAATTTGGAAAATAATTTCAAAATTCGTTCAATCTAAGCCAAAATTCATTCATTTCATGAAAACTTCGAACTCTGTAATTTGTATTTGCGATAATGGATTTTTCATTTGTCCCTATCAGTTAGGCTGTAACAAACTCCACTTTGAAAAAATCTTAAATTAAAAAATATATAAATGTTATTCAATTATTCATCAAAAATATGATGATGATGATGATGAATGAAGGTAAATTTAACCACCACCATTGTTTTTTTTGCTTTTGCTAACAGTTTTTAATATTTTATTAAAATATTCATGTCTGTTTTCAAAAATTCCTTTTTAAAATAATTGTCTTAATATTTGGTACGTTCGGATGTTTTTTTGTAAACATTTGTTTGTTTATGAACATTATCAATGATGTTAGTAAGCTAAATATATTTTCTATTAACAGATTATATATGTAAAATCATTATTACTTATATTATGTAAAACTTGAAAAAAAACAACACTATTTATTTCATTTGTGTAATATGACGTGACTAGATTTTCAAAGTATTTATAAATTTATTTGTATTGAAACACGTGTAATTTATGTAAATGGGTCACTATGAATGCGATAATTGCAGCTTCGTTTACCACTTCAGGGGAATGAATTACTCTCATTTCCCATTCTGTATAGGCAAAGTGCGGCATTTAGTTCCGTATACAAATACTAAAATAAAATTGCGTGTATATTATTATAAAAACGTTTCTTTAACTCATATATGTATATGTCACTGTAAGATTACTGCAGTAGGCTCAATATATGTAAATACTAAAAAATATAGTTTATGTACTAACGCCACTGCAGCTACAGATTCGGCGATTTTTAAGTGCAGGTTCGGTTTAGGTAAGAAACTTAAATTTAAAAATAACTAACCTAATAAGTTAGTATATAAATATCAAAATCACAGTATGTAATATTAATTCTTGTTTATTTTTAATTTTCGAATATATTCACATAATAAATAAAGTTTCATTTTATTGACACCTTTTTACTCAGGTTTACAATTTCGCGAGTAAAATTATCAACTAACGATTTTTATAATCTTGCGGTGACATACAACTAGTATATATTCCTTTTTGTTAATGACATTGTAATTTTTAATTTCATTTAGTTATTAAGATGTTTTTGCCAAATGATTCTAATTTTGGAAAACTTTGGCAATTCTTAGTATAATTTAGAATTAGTATTTTTTTTCTTTACTTTTATAAAGAAATCAAACAAACCTGTTGTTTGATAGTTTCGTGTTATAATTAGATACATTTATCACATTTCCTAGTCATTGACTAGTGGTTTTGCATTTTTTTTTTGTATCTTTCTATTAAACTCCCTGTTTATTTGAAGATAAACTGACATTGTATTATTTTGTTATTGTCTAGTTAAGTATTAATAAATCATTTAAAAGCCATTTTTATTTTTTGTTATGGGTGTGACCTGTTTTTCCTTTCCATATTTTGTTACGAGTAAATATTTAAATAAAGGTAGATTTTTTAGTAGATTTACATGCGTATAAAAAATCTATATCGAATCAAAAACATTTTATAATAATAACAATCAACATGATAATATAAAACAAATTATAGTATAGGTATTATTAGTCGTTTGCCTAACACAAGTACATATACAGTGTTTTTGCCATCACCACTTAAAAAAAAACTACAACTTTAACTACTCTATAAAAGCCTAATACAAGTTTGTCTATAAGACATTTTGTCTATAATAAAAAAGTAAATTTTTCAAACAAAATAATAAAATTATCGTGGTAAAATAAGAGGGTTCACGATAGAAGGCTTGCTCGCAGCAACCCCTGCCAGCCCATACGAGGGCTGCAACGTTCCATTCGCCACGTGCACACCGAGAGCGCGCTGATAGAGCGTCTCCCCAAGGCGACGCGCACCAGTGCGTCCCCGCTGGTGTGACAAATGAAATGAAAAAAAAAAGATCCTCCGTTTAAACTGTCGACGTATCTTAATTATGTTTTTAGGTATAGATAAAAGGAGCGCAGACGCTCCATTCTGTATTTAGTAGTTCCAATAGGTAAGTTACATCTAAAGTTTTTAAGAATAATCTGTAATGGAATATTAACTATACTTTAGGTTCTTACACTGTCCAAAATTTAAAAATCATGATTATCCAATTCTATAGCATCATTCTTATCAGTGAAAATACACCTATCCCCCAATTTACACGGTACTTTTTTTACGTTTTCGCTGTTATACGGTATTCCAAATAAATTTTTATCGCACTCTACTAAATGCTTGTTTTTAGTTCTGTTACATTATTAAATTCAATAAATAGCATATATCTTTTACATGTACAGACCAATTCGTCACGATTTCATTATAAGTAAAGATGTAAATGGTCCCATTTGTAGAGACGTTGGCTACATATAAATAAAATTTTATAACATTAAGCACGTCTATTGATATAATTGTGCTTTACCGACAACACCCTTCACCTCTACTTCTACATTTAAGAAAGGCAGAAATTCTAAAATGGAGTGACAACTATACATATATCACAAAATCAAATAAAGTTTTGGGAAACAATAAATAAAACAATAAGAAATACGGTGAAAATGCTTTATGAGAACATATCAAGATCACATATCGATAAACCCTTAAAATAAATATAAATAACCAATTGAGCAAATAAAAGGTTTACAATTTTCTATCTAGCTTCAGCTTAGAATGTAAACCTGCTAATATAATTTAAATCAATTAAATAATGGTGTAAACCAAAGGAGAGTGGATAAAGATAAACATAAAGCATAATAAAAGAGAGAGACGAATAAATAACTATAATTGTCATTTCTCTTATTTACAGGTAACTTGCAACTTTTGTACATAATATTATGCTAATTCATTGTATTATTATTTAATTTATTATAAACTCTTATTTACAGAGAAATTTAGTTCCTTTATTTCAAGCATCCAAAACTGATAAAATTACATAATATATACACATTATATATATAGAACAAAAATCTAAAAATTAAATACTCTTTTTTTACAATTTCAAATTGTTTGAAAATACACACAGAACGACAAAAAACGTATTTAGCAGGTTTACACTATAAGCCGGACAATATATGACTAAAAATATCAGGATTTACAATATAATGCTACAATTTGATATTTCAATTAAATAAACGTTTTATAAAAAGTATACATTGTGTTATTTTACGTTTTTGATTGATTTCACATTTTGTATTTGCTATCTCTTATTGAAAATTGAAACAAAACAAATCTTAATCTTAAAATCTATTTAGTAATATGTGATTATTCGAAAAGTCTCATATGAGAATTCAAGCTTTATAAGCTAATATTGACTTTTATATTATGAACATATTTTTTTATATGATTAAGAAGGTCAAATAAATAAATAGAAAATAAATGTATATATTCAATATATGTGCTTAATAAACTAACAAATAGATCTCTTTGGTGATGTTATGAATGTAACGACTAGTTTCTTACACTACAATAACAATGTTGCACACGAAATTACCTTTTATTTGAAAAAGATTGAAATCAATGTTATTCAAATATACTTTGAAAATTATAAAAATTATATCCTTAAATATATTTAAAGAAGTGAATGTAACAATGTTGATTAAAAAAAGAACAAATTTCCAAATACAATAAATAAACGACTTACACTAATATGTATTATATATATATATATATTAGTTTATCAAGAAAAGTCAATTCCGTGTGTAATTTCTTTCACGTCTAACTCATAGTGAGTATTCATATTTCTATGTTGCTCTTTACAAAACACTTATTCTTATTATACATAATATAAATGCTACGAGATTTTGGTACAAGAATTTTCATATATAATTTTTTTATATATTGTACATATAAAAAACAATAATAATTTATTTATTTATTTATTTGAAATAAATTAATATATTCTCAATTTATATTAAGAAATTCTAAATAAAGATAGCTATAAAGAATAATGGTTTCTTTTCACATTTCTTTTTGATTTGGTAAATAAGAAATAATTATTTTTTTTTAATAAATAAATAAAATATAGATACTTAATTGTAAAAATAATATAGCAGCTACATGTTTTGTTATCACAAATTAAATAAAATCCAGATCTGAAACAAAGTTGATAGAACTTAAGCTGCACAGACTACATTTTTTTTACCTTTAATATAAATATTTTATCACAGAACAAAGATAGAGAGAAGAACAGAAAAATAAAAAATATTTTATTATTATCATTATACATATGTCTGCCCAATTTAAGTTAATTATCAAAATTATATGAATGACATTACAAATTCGATACATTTTTATCATATATATTTTTTAAATATATTATCCTTATTATAAATATGTAGTTACATTATGGCAAGTTTGGTTTATATCAGGTTACTACATATTATGCTAATTAAATGAGATTTCTTATATAAGAAATTGTAAAAAAGTCTACACAATATGTGTATATATATTAACAATCTAAAACGAGATTCATTTTAAAATCGACATTAGGAATACTTCTGACTACACTTTGGTATATTGCTTTTCAATAAAAAATAAGAAATAAGAATTGGTAGGTCATTGTAATTTTGTGTCAATGCGTGAACATCAAATTTAAATGAAGAAGCATAAATCAAAAATGGCGTCAACTTCTATTAGTAATATTCTCTAAACCCTATCATTTTAAATCATGAGATATTATACAGCCTTTTTTTGTAATTGCAATGCTTCTGCTGAAATTAAAAGAAATATGCGTCTATATCAAGACTATGAACATCAAATTAATATATGGAAGAAAAAGCAAATATATCTTCGAAAATCTATTATTATAGACCATTTTTTCAATTTATAAAATATATAGCCCTTTAAAGCACATATTGGTTTCGTATACGCTTTTTATTTATATATATAAATTAAAATTTAAAAAAAAACTTTGACTATGCTGCCTTGTGTAGCCATAACCAGAAATTGAAAATCCTTTTTTGTAAAAATCATTTGAAATAATCGATTTACGTATGGCGACATAATGCCAATTTTTATTGTGTCCTCTTAAATAGCTTAGCTTTAATAATTAATAATAATAGGTTAGCTCTTGTACAAATAGTTTCCATATATTAAAAGCTGCATGACAATTATTCTTACAAAAATTAAATCTTTTTTTTTTATTATTTGCTGTTAAAAAAGCAAATAATTGAGACATTTATTGGCTTATTATACAGGTACTAATATTACAATATCAACTTTTCACAGATAATCAAAAATTACAAACAATTACAAAAATCTTGCCATTTTGAAACATCCTGTCATTTTCCATGGACAAAACAAATACAATATTAATATATTATTAAATTAATTAATTAGTTTATTAACCTTCAATCCGACTTTCATTTCTATGTGAACCTCCACCGTAACTAATTCCATATGGCCTTAAATGATATATGAGATAGTCTAATACATACATTTGTTCCGGTTCTACGTAGTGGAATGAGACTGCGTGGTCGGAACAACAATCGAGGCCCTGAAAAGGTTAGAGGATAATACGCTCAATTTACTAGAATTTTTGTGTTTCTTAAATAGAATTTTGATTGATACTTATAATTCCTGAGGCAAAAATATGTACATGCCACAATATATTGTTAATAGAATATAAAAATTAATAACTAAATATTATATACTGGCGTCGTGAATGTCTGACAGTAAACACGGTGGTTATCATTTTTTTTGACTACTCAAGGAGAAAGTCAAAGTCAAATAATTTTATTCAAAATAAGAAGTTACATACTTTATTTTTTAAACGTCAAATAATCTACCACCAGTTCACTAAAGTTAATGCCTCAGACCTGAGAAGAACCGGCGCAAGAAACTCAGGGGACGTCTTTTTTTTAATCAATCAAGACGAATAATTTTCATGTTCCAGCTCTCATGGCGTTGAGTTCCACAACTCTACACGGTATGTCGCGAATTTGGACGTAAAGCAGTGAAAGAAGTGGTTAAGTACTAAGTTAACACTAACTAAAAAAGTAGTATGATTATTGATGCAATTATTAATCATAAATAAAAATATATATACTCACCTCATCAGTAGGATAATAAATATATTGCCAATACCAAAATCCTTTATCCTTATTTGGAAACAAATGATCTTTAGGCACGAAAGGGAAGAATCGACCTCTATGTAAAGAATCTCTGGAATCCATTGCTTTAACGCCAATGTGTTGGAGACATATGCCTGGAATTATTATTATCGATTTTTGTTAGTTTTTACTATTATGTCTTTATTTATATTAGCATAAATAAATACATAATGCGACAGTAAACGCCACGGTTGTGGGTTCAACACCTACTCGGAGAAACATTAAATAGGCAAATCGCGGCAGAATTCAACATAGTCCTCACTTTACGAAAGTGTATTAACGGTAACATTAGGTTCCCAGACTCCTGCTATGAGTGGGACTCGGAGTGCGTCGCGTTTACAGTCGCACACTAGTGCAAAAGTTTCACAATACAATTACACGACATACCCATCTCGGCGTCCTCAGCGCCGTGGTCGCTCGCCTTGCACAGGTGCGGCGCGGGCAGCCCGCGTGACACGAAGCGGTCGAGCGCCGCGCGGCTCAGCACGTAGCCCGCGCCGCCGCTCATGTAGCCCTAAAGGACCAATGTTTTATTATTTTTTGATGAAGTTTTTGTCTATCTACTAAATAAATATATAAGTGCGCGAAGAAAAATTCTTATTAAATTGAATACCAAATCATATGTAATATTTAATTCACCTGCGATGTAAACGGTTTGAAGCGACATCCAAAATATATAGGATCCTTGCTGTCGTGCTCAGATAGCATATATCTTAGATTTTCAACTATTACGTATCTGGAAAAAAAATATTAAAATATTGAGAGGAGTGCAAGACACTGAAAGAGAGCGTTGTGATGTATCATTAACTGATGTAATGATTGAACCGAAATTTTAAATATATTTTTTTACCTTCACGCTGGATACCACACATGCCAGGGAATACAAAACAGGAACCTGGGAAACTGTTAAAGTGTAAAGACTAACACTGCCGTTCCCAACTTTCTGTCAATTCTCTTTACCTCGTACTCAGAGCAAAGAATCGAAAACATTCAATATTTCAATCCACCGAGTGGGAATTGAACCTGCAACCATCGCTACACACATCGCTTTACACACTCCCGTCCGTCCGTTCCGCAGCGTTGTGCCCCTGTGCCACAGTGGCTTTATAATTGTTTTTTCTTTACAAGTTATCCCATATACTCGTATATGGGTATAGCAAACAAATGCAGTCAAAGAGATCCTAGTTTTATATTATGTTCATGTAAAGGTATTTTTTTTATTATTCAAAGTAAATTTTTTCTTGGTAACTTCTGTGGGGTGGGGACAAAATAAATCTTAGGTGGGCACGGTCCACCAGGGATCATTAATCCTAAGCCGATGCGCACAGGTACAAAAAGATAAATAACATATAATAAATACATGTAAGTACATACACTTTTTAGATATGTATTAATTGCGACTGTTGTGTTAGACAAGTTAATTGCCACACTGATAACGCTTCATACACGTGACGTGCATTATATTTATGTCGAACGAAACTATTTACTTTGTGTTATAGTTATGACACTAAAACACGACTAGTTTTATGCTAATTTAGGTATTTCTACCCATGGTTGAATTATGTTAAGAAATAAGTGGTGCATATTTCTTCATGGATAACGTATAAAAAGCGAAACATAATTAATATATAATATATATTATTATTACTATTATATTTAAAACATAATTTTTAAATAACGATTACTACTAGCGTTAGGACACTCACTTCCTCACTTACTGCAAAATTTTTGAACAACGGAATTCAACGCCGCGCTTAACTATTTTTTAACAGACCGTGAAAATAAAAATAATTATTTCCCTCGAGTGGGGACCGAACCCACGACTTTTAAAGTCAGACGCTATAAGGCAGCGTCACGATGGCCGCAATTTATCTAAGCAAAACTATTACAAATTAACAACCCGTCAGCGGCTTCACTCGCTTGAACTACAGAATCATTATATTTACTCATCTGAACTACTTTCGTATTCTAACAACAATATCATTTTAAAGACTATATCTATAACAAGAATTTTATTCGACAAAACAGTTTCATTATATTATAGATATATAGTATAGATAGATATTGTTTATAAATGAAATTATTATTAAAAAAATAAAGTAGTACAGATTAGTAAATTAAAAATTATTGAGTATAAGCGGGCGAAGCCGCGTGGGTATAATATATAAAAACACTCACGTATCATCATCGGCCTTTAGGAACCAATCCGCGTCTCTTCTATGATGTTCATATACATATCTGAAAGCTGCTTTAGTTTTGGCCCACAAGTAGTCTCTACCTTCAGATACAGGCAGTTTAATAGATGGCAGTGTAGAATCTGTAATATAATATATTATTTTAAAAAAAATACATCTAGCTGCATCCCGCACATAGCAGGATAGGCAGAGGGAACCTGGGAACCCAGTGTTAAAACACTCCGTTCTTCGTTTTTGGAAAAACATTGGAAAATGAGGAACGGACTATCTTAATATTGACTTCCCTTTGCCCATTATGCTATATGCGGGATACAGCGTGAAACTAATAAAAAAAAAACAAATAATAGATAAAAGCAACAAAAGAAACCAATACCGTTGGAGGTACTCATAAAGAGTAACTTATTGCATCGCTTCCCCCACGTAGCTTTCACATGGATGGCCTTTTTCTTATGATTATTAGGTTGAGTCATGACCCAGCACAGTACTCTAACGCGTTTCGCTAGCTCGTCAGCGACCGAACGGTCTTCGTCTCTATGTGCGGGTTCTTCGCTGCCGTGCTCTATGATATTTGGTATAGGATGCCTTTCCAGGTCTCTTGCGGAATCTCTGAAAATTGATTTTTTTTGGGTTACGGAACAAGATGAGTTCTCTTTTTGGGGTTCCGTACCTATTAAGTAAAAAAAGTACTTTGTTATCCGTCCGCCCGCGGGATAATTCGATTTGACTTGATAATACAAATCATTTATTTAAATTCAATTATTCCAGATATACTATTTATATTATGGTTTGGGATCACCCAGATTAAATTAAATAAAAAAATTCCTCACAATCTTTGAAACCATCATCGCATAATTGAAAAAACCCAAAGATTACTGATTGTAAAGATAATAGATGTCTTACCACAAAATTATTTAAAACTAAGTGATTTTTGTTAACCAATATCGAACGACAACAAACGATAAAATTGTGTGAACTGTGAAATATTTTCATTTCCTCCGACAAGATAAAGCGCGGCGTCGTGTTCCGTCATCGCCATTTATTCTTACAAGCTATCATCTAATAAATATAATGCTTTTTCTATTAATCTATTCTATCAATACGAAGTAATGTGTTTAAAATTATATGAATATATTTTTGTTACTTTATTTATTTAAGATAAATTTGATTTAATAAAATATATTTGATTTTATTTAGGTATGTACACATAAAATTAAGACTTTGAGGTTATTTTGTATATATTTTAATGTAGAGCTATAAATAACAAGCTATCATTTTATGTGTTCATCTATCTGCCACATTATATATATCTCATTAACATACCATTATATAAAGAAATAACATGTAACTTTAAATAAAAGAACCAATACCTTATGTTTATTCAAAAAAAGATAAGCAAAGTGTGCTCTTTATCATTTAATTAGAAAAACTCATTATACAAGTAATAATTAACATGTTTATTAAGTATATAACTTAGTAACTTGTGTATTTTTTTTTAACTTGTGTGTTTTTTTTTTTTTTTTTTTTTTTTATGGGAGAGGACAAGGCAAACGAGCGTTCGGGTCACCTGATGGTAAGTGATCACCGCCGCCCACGACCCCTTGCAACACCAGAGGAGCTACAGGTGCGTTGCCAGCCTTTTAAGATGGAGATGAAGGGCGCCGGGGCCCGGCATTACCTAATGCGAAACGCAGTGGCATGGGCCACTACTTCACGCCGGTTTTAAATGTCGGGGGTGGTATTAAATCCGGTCGAGTCTGCCCATGTGTGTTGCCATTACTGGCGACGTGACTCTTCCACACGTACTTTAGTCGCCTCTTACGACACCGACAGTACCAGGGTGATCCTATTCTAAGCCGGGACCACACGGCTGAAATTTATTTCCCAACTTAATTTTATGTCATTACTTAGATATTGTACTATATTGATTACTTTATATTTTGCCTTCACGCTGTATCCCATCAAGCTCAAGATACAGGCAGGATGAGACCTTGTTTAGATACTTCCCCACCTTACGACCGATTTTTAAGTACGTATATTTATATGTACGTATGTGTGTATTTTTTTAAATAGTATATACAATTTACAAAAAATAACTCAATGATTGATTTAACAATAATACGTTATATTTTATTTTGTAATTATATTTTAAAGGAATATCATATTTTTGATTTTCGTGATTGTTTTTTTATTAAAATATACATTTTGGTATTCGAGTCTACCTGACCCATACAACCACGAAGTACCGGATGAGTTGAAACTCTGTTGTACTGTTCGAGACGGCAGGCTTTCAAAAAGGCTATTTTGGATATCTACAATTGACAATTTTAACAGAGTTGAAATAAGTTTCATTTAAAATTTGCTGAAGTTGTGGCTGATATTAAAATATATTGTTTAACTATTTCTAATACAAGAAACATCGATACAAAAGGAGTTTTCAGTCCAGCTTTGAGACGTATGTATATAAGTATTTGACCCATAATCATATTGTGACTGAAAAATCGACTGGTTGTGGGTTCGATATTATATACATATTATGATATTATGGAATATTTCCATTTCTTCGCTCTGTTGTAGAGACAAAGCGCGGCGTTGAGTTCCGCTACTCAACACGTAATGCCTGCAGAATTCGGCGAAAAGTGGGGAACGGAGTGTCTTAAAACTAGGTTCCCTCTGCCTGCTCTGTTGTGTGCGAGATACAGAGTGAAGCTGATTTTGATTTAATGTGAAAAAAAATCGGAATTTTTTTTCTCCTTATATTATGTTATTAGGATTTAAGAGATTCTAGCAGGGGGATAAAATCAAAGTGTCTGGAAATGAATAACGTAATTTTTAATATCATTACCAAGAAAATATAAAAAAATTGAACCCATTATCGACTAAATTCCATTTAGTACTTACCAGTGTTGGGTGTATATGCATAAGAACATTTAAATTTTACAATGTAATGAAGGTCTGGCTTGGCCTGGCCCCTAATACAGCATGAGTTTAATAATCATTTAATAATCGGATCAACATTTAATAATCGGATTTTCTATAGTACACTGTATGAGTTATAACTAACTTCTTTACTTTTTGAAGATACTGGTTGACATGAATTCTAGGATTTTTGTACATGTTATATAATCGAGATATGTACAAAAAAATACAAAAGAACAATTAAATTTTTTTTACCGATAAATTAGCAAGCTCATTAGATTATATTCTTTTAATGCAAAATATCAACAGTAATATTAAATTGATATATAGAAAGAAATAAAGTAGTTTTCATATCACAAACCTTTAATTTTCCATGCCGCACATAAAACAGATTATATATACGAAGAAAACATAATAATAATAATAATAACATAAATTTTAAAAAGCGCCATGCAACAAAAAAGCACAGTTAAAAAATTAAAATAGCAGATAAACAAAACAGATAGAAGTAGAAATGTTATTCCTTTACCTGTAAGACCAAGCTACATCCCGCGTGAATCCGGCCGAGGTTAGCAGAATATACGCGAAACTAAACCCCGCGGATATCCCGATCACCAGAGTTAGGACAAAGCGACGCCCCATCACCCTGCCGTCCTGCACAGGGGCGTACATTGCCAAAATTGACGAAAATTGAAGAAAAAATTTAAATTTGTCTTTTTTCCCGAACTGTATTCACACAACGAAATGTCTTTATTATATATTCAAAAAAAAAAAAATTGTCGCTCTTTTAAATTTATCCAACGTTTATCATTTACTTGTAATTTATTCACGCATAAACGCATCAAATTGCAAATTGTCAATAACTTTTGTATATCTGTATGTGCAATATATTTTTCATTAAAAATAACGATTGTGACGAGCACAACGGATGCGTAACAATGAAGTTATGAGAATATTATCTTTTGTTAAATAATTATTTTGTAAACTATTTTACTTTTAATGATATACATTTTACAATTACATACTTACAAACATTATTCAGGATAACATAACGTTAGTCGACTTTATTACCAATCATAAATATAAAAAAAATGCTTCTTACTAAAAAAACAAATATTACTGTTTAGAAAATTTTAATATCAAAAAAATTGTTACGAAATATTTTTATCAAAATACTTCATACTACGATTGGAGTTCAATGACTAAACTATCAATTCTGAATACAACTTATGACAATACGAAATTAGGTCTCATTTATCGCAATCTAGCTTTAAATAAATATGCGTGTGTTGTGCTTAGTTTACACACGTTTCCTTTATTTTAATAATATATCTACAATTTAATTTATTTCTTCTGTCTTCATTAAAGACGTGTGAGGGAAATTTATATTAATTCCTTTATTTCAAATTAATTAAATTAAAAAATTATTATATTCTCAAGAAATATAATTCATCATTGATTTCAGTATAAAACTTTAAGTTCTTTCTTCTTATTTATTAGTGACTACCAATTTTATCTAAAACTAAATAAGAGACTGCCATTAATAAGAATTAATTAGACTCTTAACTTCCTGAACTTTTTTTTTATTAAAATTTTATTGTGCGCTTTCTTTAGGCACTAAAACATAGTCACGAAAAAAAAA
>JBAIZZ010000194.1:0-22598 GCA_037355905.1 Heliconius aoede
TATAGAAAAATATAAACTCAAATATTGATAAATTTGATATTTTTTATTTTATGAATTTTCTGTATATCATCATCATCAATCGTATTAGCGATTGATGATTTTCTAGAAAGTGATATATATCACAATGTCAATTCAATATTATATACCGCATATAATTTAGCCCCCTTTAACGAAAAGTCTTCCTCTAGTATAAAATAGAAGAGTAAATAAAAAATAATACATAATATATATTTACACGAAAATCCAATTTGTACCAGACGGTTCACGTATTAAATACTGTCGTCTGTGATCTTTTATAATAATAAAAATGACAATTCAATTTTATGCGCGCTGTTTTTACAAATAAAATTTTATTTAACTCCTCGATTTGAAAATTTGTGCTGAAACGTATAATATTGTAGGGAAATATTTTTATAATTCATTGACTCTTTTCAAGTCGGTATTTTTTGCTTCTTATTCGTATCATTCAGTCTCTATGAAAAACCAATTTTTCTATCAATTAATACGATGACGTTTTATCTAATCAGCTTTGTATAAAACAGATTTGAATGCAGAAACACCACTTACAGTTAAATATCTACGAAGTCCAAAAGTTTTAACGAAGTAGATGAAAAAGCTCTATTGGAATGAAGATAACGTTCATAAGTTAAGAATTGTGAAATTAATTCAAAATTAACTTTAGAGCTATTCGAAGTTCGTTCAGGAATTTTATCCCGAGTCCCGACGTACAAGTTGTTTGATTGAATTTTCTGTGAATGTAGGTAGTTGGGTACTTAGCGGTTAAAGTACTGGAACGTAATATATAATTGTCTTTTAATGGTTTTGCCACATTTTGTATGATAAAATAAGGAAAAAAGTAATAAAAAAATAAAAATATCACAGAAAAAAGTCAGTATAAGCTTATATTTGTAAGTTAATTAGTTAATTATTAATTCTCTGTTAATTAGTTCATATGTCCACAAAGCTAAGCTTTATAAAAAAAACAACGTCTTAAAAAAACAAGTTGACTTACGTTGGATTGACTTCCCGTGGACCGATCATCATGCCTTCATTAAATTATATTTTTTTATATGAAGCAAGGAAGAAGTTAATATTAAGATAGATTCGCAGCTTTCTAATTTTTAGACGTGGCATGTTGAAGTTAGTTAAATACCTAATTATAACATAAAAATTAAATTTAAATATATGTGTTTGTTATATATTATTTTGTATTCACTTTGTCACTTATTAGAGACATTGTACCTTAAATAACAATAATTAACTTTAATGCCTACATTTCATATACCTGCCACATTCCCTCTGTGTAAATGAATTCACTACGATCGCGTGCCACGCGCAGATACGTTATATATCCACGTTATGTTATTCATAATATATAATAATAATATAATATAGGTATTGCTTCAGTCTGTTTTTGTTAACTGATATCTCTGTTGCCAAAGGTAGAATATATTTCGTCATTTAATTAAACCTTGCATTTGCATCTGTTTTCCTATTTAGAATCCTGTTGTTACAACTGTATATATTATCAAAGGATTTGTAAATGGACAACGCTTATTATAGTATATTGTACATTTCATATGAAAATGTATGAGTAATGATTAGAGTAGTGGTATGTCTCATGGGATATTTAAACTGGGATATCTTTACACTTAAAATATTAGTAAATATTAATTAATTAAAAGTCTTTCAAAAACAGTATAAAGTTTTGGGTCATAATGGGATTCGAACCTGCTGTTCTAGGTAACCGTGAGACACAATATACAAAATAGATGTAAAATTTTATAAAATTGACTAGTAGTATAGTGCAAAAGACTCTTACAGTCAACCTTTTACCCATAAAAAATCTAAAGATATATCCGTAGAGGGCTTTTATAAATTTCCTTTACCCAAAGATTATTGCTAAGTATGACCATTTGTCACGAGAAAATGCTATTTATCTCCTTTTTTATATCATCTAATGAATAAAAAATTATTTGAAAAAATATCTATCCGGTCTTGACTATCACAATTTATACATCTTCCTCCTTGTCATTATTCTAGTCGTTGACTTTAATCCAAAATACTGAAGGGAGAAATCCGTTTTTAAGCCATTTTGTTGTTCGAGAAGCGCTAGTTTCTGCTACGTTATACTTTAAAATATAACAATAGCTTGTATTTATTATAAATTTTACTATCAATAATGCCATATGCATTGTCTACTTTACTGAGTAGGATCGCTATCGATACTAAACTTAAAATTCTATACTGTTAATGAAGTCGTTCTGGAAAATCGTAACTAAGTTTCCGAGGAAAATCTCCGTTTTTAAATGGTTACAATCCGACCTCGCTTGTGCTCGAGGCATCCGGTACACTAGCGTACCGATATTAGATCGCTGGGCCGGATGTTTCTTATTACCCTTGCAAAGGCCCTTTCATTTCATTGCACCACGGTTTTACGATTTCAATGATTTTAAATTATCTTTGGTTAAACAGTAATTACCGTTATTTTGGAAGTTGTACCTACTATAATAATTAAAGTACTAATAAAAAACAATAAAACCAATTACCTTTAACAAAAATTAAATCAAATAAGCTTCATATTTTAATAACGATTATAAATATATCAATCGGCCTGTTCATACTCATATTCAACAATTAATTTATACAAAATTATAAATATAAAATGTCCACGACAGACTCATTTGTGACTTTTAACACAATGCCGCATCCATCTAACACAATTTACTATTCCAGGCATAAATTCACACATCGTTGCAGTCGAATGGCTTTAATGAACGGGTGGATGAGTAAAGCTCGAAACTATTCATATATTAAAATATTCAAATTATAATCCTTTGGTTATATATAAGCTTTGCTTTGACCTGTTCGTGTTATTCAAATTCAAAATATTCATTATTCAAATAGACTTTTATAAGCTCTTTTGAATCATCGAATGAACATATAAACAAAAAAGCTACCACCGGTTCGGAAGGCAGTATTGCTGAGAAGAGCCGGCAAGAAACTCGACAGTTGCTTTTTTCAAAGTCATTGGTATAATTAATATAATTATTACATTAACTGTCAGCTACCCTGCATGACATTCAATAGACATTAATTTCATACATCGTCATCCTGTAAATATTCTTGAACAGTATAATAAATAAGCTTTACTTGTTAGGATTTTTTTTTCAGCTTCACGCTGTATCCCGCACACAGCTGGGTAGGCACAGGGAACCTCGGTGTTAAGACACTCCGTTCACCACTTTCTGCCGAATTCTGGTCGCATTGCGTGTTGAGTGGCAGAACTCAACACCGCGCTTTGCCTCGACACCAGAGCGAAGAAAAATGGCAATATAAACGTAAAGAAATATTTCACTTCCTCGAGTGGGAATCGAACCCACAGCCGTCGCGTTTACGGGTGACACCCTTGTGCCACTGCGCCACGACGGCCCTCTTGAATTTTTTTTATAGACATTTTAAATTGTGATAGTGCCAAACTAAGAATACAGTGCAGAATTTTACAAATATCTTTGATACTGTATTTTCGAAAGTCAACCGGGGTCTCCCCCTTGCATTAGCACTATTTTAAGCACTTTTGAACCTTTGAATTAACATAAAAGTATAAAATATAAAATAGTCATTTGAATAAAGAATATTCTGAATTAGAAATAATAATTGTTCAGTAATAATTTGTAACTTATTATTATAATATAATAGATACAATAGAAATATTTTTTTGCATCATCTCTTATAACCAAAGTAATACAGTAAAGTACAGTAAAGTAATACATACAATTTATTTCCCTAAAAACGTAATTTATGCCTAATATGAAAACAATTACTGAAACAAACTCCTTTGTAAAATTTATTTATGGCCATTATTTAAAATCTCATTTTCCTGTAAAGCGATAATGAATAAGCAATGTTTAATAATGATATTCCTATCTTTTCAGGTAAGTTGAAATCCCTGGCGTCGGCGACTTTGTTAGAGAAATAATCAGGTCGGGTGTGGTCCATGGTAATAGCAATACTGTTATCCGAAATTCGGCAAGTTGCTATACTGTATAAATTAAACATGTATACTTAATTTAAATCGTTGTAATTATTTTGATATATTCTATTAGAAATGTGACTGAATTGTTGTAATGTAAATAAACAAAACAATAAATAGCTTTTTTTGATTCTATGTCTTTATGCTATATAAATTTTTGGTTGTCTTTAATAACCTGTATATTTTTAAATTGATTGGCCGTAATCTTATAACTTGGACCAGAGCAAACCTTGCACAGCACAAAAGTAGGCCATAATGAATGGACCCAAAGAGTCGCAGCTCTAATTAATACACTTCTTTGGGCGATATTTGCGCGTGCACAGCGTTTAGCCCTTATATAGACACAGCCGCGTCATTAGGGTCGTTGTATTAATATAATAGAGATTTTAGAGTTATTTACACACATTTGTGTATACATGGTAAGATGTTGTAGATAAATTTTCTTGCACATTTTGATTTATAGTTTGAGATTATTCTTCGAATCCTTAGTAACCAGTGCCTCAGCCCAGATCTGATATGTTTGCTCTTTACTCTACTAACCTAATAAATTTCATAATCATAACTTTCAATTACCAAAGAGTAAAGAAAGCGTTACAAAGAAACTTGTAATTAATTTATAGGATCCAACAAGGCGGGCTTATTATAAAATTAAAAAACATAAAAGTTAATAAGAACGCAGCCGCAGGTTATGTAATAAAGAATTTACCATCCGTAGCCCAATTAGGTAGTCATTGAAAATGGCGTTCTATAAAACGTTTTTAGTTATATATTTTTTTGGTACATGCTTTATATTAATTTATGGGTATGTTGCAGGGTACAGAGATAGTATAGTGTTATGACGCTTAAATCTCCGTGTTCCACTCGACATTGAGACAATGTGTGTTGAATTGTGGAACTAAGCACCGCACTTACGCAGGGTGTTCCCCTGCAGTCTCCAACCCTTCACGAGCGTCCATCAAAGCTCGTACCTTTTCTTCAGGGGTGAGCTACTTTCGCTCCTCATCCATCCGGTGACGCTGTCAAGACCAGTCCAGCAATAAAGTCCATAAAAAAATTCCGCATCGAACCTATTTATACAAAAACAATCAATCATTAAGATATGTATATAATCACTTTTATCTTGCTATTAAAACTATTTTTAAATAAATATAAAATATTCAAAACCTGTCGCTTAAAGAATATTACCCTAAAAATGAAAATTACTCTAATGTCCATAACATTATCATAATAGATTATCATAGAAATAATAGTTTGCAAAATCCAACGTTGTGTTCATATGTTATCATTTTCTTCAAACCTACCATACCAGAGGGCAAGATTAATATCTTCAGCTCATTGTTCGGGAATCCAGGATGCTACTCAACAACTGAAAGACGAATACCACGTCGGACTACAATGCGATATGTTCAAAAAGTTGGATTATCAAAAATGTATTATCTTAAATATACGCGATTATTCCGGCTAAAATAGTTTCATTTAAAATGTGTAATAACTGTGAAAATCAAAGAACTGATTAAATAGCACAATCCTAGGAATTCTGAATGGGTAGTGATACTGAAATATTACATAATTCGAATAATATCACACACATAACGTATTTACGTGTACATACAATTATTTGAAAACTCCTTTTTGAAAGCGGTTTAAAAAAACATATATATATATTTATTACATTTTGTTTCAAAAAAATCTTATATGTTACTAATATAGAAAGCACTAAGTGCCTTTTAAAATTCTATCCTTAAAAATCCTTTATGCATTATGTTAAATTTGCGTGGCAGATGCCTGGTTAGCGAATTGAACCTACATCATTTAGCTCTTACAGGTCTCGAGGGAAAGAGTATGGTTCTAAAATAATTCATTTAGAAACGTTCTCGAACAGATTCGTTGGTGATGGCGGTGGGAAATATGTGTGCAAGGTACTTTTAATTTATGTATCATTACTTTTCAATAGCTCGAGTTGAATCCTTTTATAGAATGGGCATAATAAATGAAGAGGTGAAATATTTTAAGTAAGGACTACTTCTAAAAGATCATTGGACTGTAATTCTTCTTCATCTGTTGTAATTTGTCAAGGTGCTTTAAATCTAGGAAGGAGAAAAGAAACTTACCTAAAACATTTGTTTTGACAGATGATAAATGTATATATTTTTAGCTCTGAAGTTATCTGAAATGGCACAGTAATTATTGACAAATATAAATGTAATATGAATTAAAAAATATTCATTCCTTATAAGAAATGGTAGGGCTATTCATGATCGTATTCTTTTTAATAATATAATAAAAAAAATATGTTTATATATTTTATTACAGAGCAATTGCTTCGAGAACAACCTAAAATTTGCCAGATGTTTTATATGAATCACTTGTTTTATGGTAGCGTTAAGCATTGATGTTTTTTATTTTAATATTTTTAAATATATGAAAACCGACCTCTGATTGTGAACGCAATGGTTGAGGGTTCGATTCCCAATTGGAAAGGAAAATTGATTATTGTCATCTCCTCGCCGCTATTGCACTGACACTCAATGTAATTGACGGTATTTGGAGAACGGAGTGTCTTAACTCTAGGTTCTTGCTCAGCATCCTGCTATATGCGGCATACAGCGTGAAGCAACACTTTTGAAGAAATCGACAAACTCTATGAGTAATACGTCGGTCTAACCATATTAATTACGTAGCACAGTTCATGACTTATTTCATCTTATTTTGTTGCGTTCATTATTCGCCCAAAGGTGTACTTGAGGGCAAGATTGATGGTATACCACTATAATGGACGGTAAACAAAGACGTCCCGAAGCAGACGATCTTACTTTCTGATTCGTTTCTGATATCCTATAAGTATATGTAAATATCGTAATGATTTTTATAATATTTTGTATTGTTGGCGAGTGGTTTAATGAAGTCTTTAGGTATATTCCTCATTTTAGGTAAGTCTGTAATTAAATTAGTTTGTATATTGTTTACGTATTAGAATAAGTTATCAATATTTTTCCCCATAATAAAATGGGTTCGGATGTAGCGCAGCAGAGTCCATCTAATGAAATGTGGGTTCGATTCTCACTCGGTGGAATAAATTATTTTCATTTACCTGGTAACAGCGTTGTGTTCCGCCATTCAATACTCAATATACAAAAAAATTGGGCGAAAAGTATTGGGCGAACGAAGTGTCTAGTTTTTTCTCCACTCGCCGTCCAATTTTCCCACAAATTGGATGTTGAGCGGCGGAACTCAATGCCGCAATTTGTCTTGTTACCAAAGCGCCTACATCTTTGTACATCAAGCAACCACCTTCGAATAGATTTACGCGAGAGTGTAAAAGGTCCTTTATTACCAATAATTAGACCGATCGATTTAAGCGTTAAACATTTACGGCCAATTTTATGGCCTGTTTAGTTAAGTTTACAAATATGGCGACCAGTAAAATGTAGGCAACATTTGAGTTATTTGAACAGTTTTTTACCACTTCATCAGATGTTAGAGATAAAATAAAGTGATATTTTAATCTACTTTGAAGTTTTATAGTGCCTCGGTGTTTCAATGAGTTTGAATTTATTATACGGTAGCTGTTGAATTTAAAGTGAGCAGTTGGCGTCTAATTACAACGCCTTTAGCCCATAATTGGTTCGTCTGACAGTATAGTGTTTTACTGTTTTTTATTATTTTGACTGTGTATTCATTTTGCATTATACTTACTTGGGGTTACTAAAAATGTATAACAATAAATTATGTTTTTTTTTCATTTTTCGCGATTAAAAGATATTATGTTATGATGTAGTGGTAGCCAATGCTTTGTTTAATGGCCCAAGAAATAAATAATATGAAGGTATACGTGGCGAAGGGGTAGAAGTGTGTGTCCGTAAATGTGACCGGTTGTCGGTTCGATCTCCATTTGAGGAAATCAAATATTGATTTAAATTCATATTTTCATTTCTTGGCGTCGAGGCAAAAGCATGATCTTAAATTCCGCCACTCAACACGAAATACCTTTTTTTTATTTATTTATTTATTTATTAAATAAAAAAGAAGTACAGTTCAGTACTTTCAATACCTTTTGAATTCACAAAATGGGGAACGAAATGTCTTACCAATAGGTTCCCTCTGCCTACACTTATACAGGATACGACGTAAAAATGAATTAATAATTATAATAAATAATTAAGATATCCATTTCTCCGTCCGAAAAAAATATACAGAATAGTTTTAATTACACCAGCTTTATCGTAAGTGCACAAAAATGCAATAAATGTGTAATAGTAACAAATTCTTATCACTTTAATATCGTCCAAGTTAAGTCGTAGATCTTACTTTGAAATTAGCTCTTGGATTGTACTTGTGCTCACGTCCTCTGCGGACATTGTTCGAAATGTCTATTTAATATGAACCTTTGTAATGAATAAGGGTATGGACGTTATAAGCTTCTGTTTTGACCTAGTTAATATATGCCTCGCCTAGCCATCTAGACCTCAACGATGCTTAGAATTTTCTGTAGAAATGTAAAATTAACTAATATTATTTGCTTATTAAAAATATATTATTTAACATTTTTATAGTATGATCGTTAATCTATACTTATTAAAGGCGCTAGTCGACGACTATAAATGATGGTTGTGGGTTTGAGTTCCACTCGGGGGAATGAATTATAAAAATTGCCTACCATGCTATATGCGGAATGCAACGCGAAGCTAAAAATGGGAATATTTAATTTTTATTTATAACTAGTTATGTATTTTTGTAACATTACATCCTATTTACATGTTATATGTTATATATTATGCTACTAGTATAGATGGATATAAATTGCCATGTGTTCGCAGGCAAACTAATGCCTTGAGTTCATTCAAATGACGATAACACTTTTTTACTGAACCGATTTTGATGAAACAAACTTTAAATATTTTGCTGAGTAAAAGAAAGCAATTGGGGAAAGTTTTAAGTATTTTCAAGTACTTTCGGAGATAAATGTGTTCATACATACAGACAGACAACATTTTTGCTTTTTATTATTCTTTTTAAGTGTCCCTTTATCCATTTCAGTCAAAAATAATAGATGTACTGACAAAATATCTTTACTGTTTTATTATGTATAAGATAATCATGGGGTCATCTTTTTATAAAAATAATAAATACTTTATAATTATATAATTATTATATTAATAATTACAAGTTTGACGTAATACATACATATGTATGTATATATGTGTGTCAAAACTGTCATTCAGATATCATTTCATAAAACACTCAAGCTGTAGTCATTACGAACGTTAAATAAGTCCTCATATAGACCTGTCCATAAATGGTTAATATGTAAATCTGTCAGTCTGTCTGTCAGGTGTAATGATGTAACCATTCATACAACCGTGTTATGTCTGTATCTTAAAATTGAATGACAAATTTACTATTTTGTCTTTTATTTTTATTATCTCTTTAATTTTCTGTGAAAATATAATAATTTAAATTCCATGCAGCTACCACTATATTATCATATTGAATAACAAAATAGTATTTTTTTTTATATTGAAAGCAAGTAAGTTGGGTTTGTTGTCCACTTTTCAGCAGAACTGCCATCTGATCTGATGGAGCCTTGTTCTTAGTTATTTCGGCGATAAAAGGCATGTAGACATAAAAAATATTTCGTTTAGTGTGTGATTTTTAATAAATATTTGTTACTAAAATATAAATCTGTTATCTGTTTATATTTTCGATAGTTGTATATTATTTCGTGTGGCTAGAGTCTTGAGTTTCGCAAATTTTCGAGAAAACAATATGATGGAGCCACGGGAAGGAAAAATGGATACAGATAGAAAAAAAAATTAGTTTTTACACAGGTAATACTGAGAGTTTAAGTAGTATAGCGCGTGTTTTAGTACATAAGCGTTTGATATATGTCCTTAGGTAATAGATATTGGCTCAGCGTCTAAATGCCTGAGTTTTTTTTGCTCTTCTCATGTCACATGTCGGGCAATACCTGTCAATCAAACTGGTATAAGTATTTAGGTTGAGTGAGCACTAGCTTCAATGGAAAAAGTTATATTTCATTCTTTTTTAATACTCGTGTAGATTTTAGTCGTTCTGTTATTTTTTTTAATTGTTTTGTATTATTACAAAATTAAAAACATGAAAATACGATATAATTTATTTTACCAAATTTTAAGATTACATAATTTACATTTTTTTAATACACGATTAATTAATTCAAGATTTAGGTCCACAATAGTTTAGCAGTTCGTTTATAGTGCAGGGCTTTTCACAGCATTCGGCTACGATGCCATTCCTTTTGAGTCTACTCAGCCTATGCGCTTGATTGGAAGTGATCCACAACCAGCCAGGTATTTCACTATCTACGTTATTACGTACAGATCTCTTGAATAAACTGCCGTTGCAGAACCAATCTAAGGCAACCGAAAGACGTCTCCCACAGTACACCTGGCCTCCATTTTGACCAGCCACCAACGCAAAAGCTCCAAAAACAATGAATAATACTATATAACTTTTCATTGTAACGATCTTTTCACTACAAAGTTTGAATTGATAATGTGCATAGAATGAAATTTTGCAGCTTTTATACTCAGGGTTGGTAATGTGCAATCAAATCTAGTGTTTTAAGTTAATTCGACCTGAGTTCTCCGTAGGAAGGTTGACGTCATGCAGCTAGACTCACCTGTTATTGAAATAGGTCGCTGGAAAGTTATTGAAATTGAATATTTATATGAAATGACATTAGTGAGTTCGCGTTTATGTGTTTTAGTTTTATTATTGTAAATTATGCGGTCAATTGTTAATTTTTACATTTAACGGATCTAATAAAGTCTAAACAATTATTTATCTGTTGCGGCGCAGCGCCTGACTGTAAACACGAAGATTTTTGGGTTCGATTCATGCTCTAAGGGATGAATTATTTTCACTTCACTATGGTAACAAGACAAAAAGTGGCATTCAGTTCCGCCATTCAACATGCAATATCTCGGAAAGTGGGCTGAAAGTGGGGGAACAGAGAGTCTTAACACAAGGTTCTCTCTGCTTACCACGCTGTGTACGAGATATACTCGTAACTTACGTACGACATATTCTTGTTTATATGTAATATTTAACGTCGTTAAATATACGTAAATGTGTGCTTTACCATACTAACCATTGTGTAAATGAAAACCGAAAGGGGAATTTATTTTTTATTCGGTCAGGAATTCCTTGAAACATTCTATTATTGCTTGGTATTATTTATAACATCTTTATGTCCAATATATGTTGATTCGCGAAAACTGCGGGAGAATTTTCGATTCAGAATATAAATAATAAGTCTGCACTGCTATCTATATGTATTCTCTATTTTAGTATTAAATATAAATATTTATTGGAAGACAATCAATGTTCTATTATTTTTTAAGGTTCCGTACCTCCAAAGGTAAGCTTAGATAAAAGCTCTTAAATCAAGTCAATGAAAAAATTTATACATCATTTTGCTGTGAAGATAAAAAACCACATAATAGGGTAGGCAGATCCTGTTAACCTAATGTTAAAACTCCGTCCCCATTAAAACATTTTTGTTCCCCACTTTCCGCCAAATGTGGTACGATGAACTTACAATACAAAAGAAAAAAAAAACGAAAAGTGAAAATTAGTAGGTACTTTACAAAAAAATATTATAACGAGCTTATATTTATAGTTAGTTTTATGTAAAATGAGTGCAAACTTAAATTTGTCAACTTTTTTCGCCGCGTTATGCAATCCTAAAGAATATTTGTTAAATTTGGCAAGACATGAAAACTTGCAGTACAAATAAAGAAAAAAAAAGGATATTTATTTTATAGATTTAAACTACTACAAACTTATAGGTTTAATTCATTTCATACAAAACTAACGCATATGCTTGCAAACTTGAGTTTGTTAACTTTTATAAGTTTTACTTCCCACATTCATTCCCCCGATTTAGAATCGAACCTATTAGTCGCCAGTTATGAAAATCTTGTACCACTTCGCCGCGACAGCCTAATATAAAATAAATCAGTTTCACACTGTATACCGCACACAGCAAGGTAGGCAGAGAGAACCTAGTGTTGAAACGCTCCGTTCTGCATTTTCCGCCGAATTCTGGAGGCATTGCGTGTTGACTGGCGGAACTCAACACCGGGCTTTTTTCCTCGATACCATACCGAAGAGATGGAAATATAAATTTTAATAAATATTTCACCTCATCGAGTGGGGATCGAACACTCTACCACTAATAAACTTAATATGTCGGTTTTACAGTCACACTTTGTGCCATTATACCTAATATATAAAAATATAATATATTTATTTTCACTAACATTCTATATAATAGTTATTGTTTTAATAATACACACATGTAATATGCATATACATTTACTTGTACTATAGGAAATTTTTACAATATTTGCGTCCAAAGTATACTTGGAGTGGCGTTATATCGTGTAATAAACGGACAATTTCATATAGTCCCCACAGTGCTGTGCGATGAATATTTTAGATTGAATGAGGTGTGATGTGGCTAAAGGTCACTGCGTGATAGACCTAAATGTTGGTATATAAGCTTGTATTGCCATTAAAAAGTACGTTAACTTACTATTATAACCTCACTAATAAACTTACCTACATCTAATTATGCCGCCTATATGCAACATTTTAACCGACTTCTGTAAGAGGAGGAGGAAATCAATTCTACTCTATCTTTTTATATTGTCTCAGAACTTTTGGCTGGTTGAAGCGATTTTAATAGTTCTTTTTTATTTGAAAAAATGGTGCTTTCCGTGTGGTCCCATTTTAATTCGGTCCAATATTAAATTTCATTAAGTAAGTAACAAAAAAGCATTGTTAAAAATTACTTTCCAAGTCCACGTAGTTTCGTTTGTACGTTGTCACTCATTTCAGGAAGTTTATATTTTATTACCTTGAGGCTGTATCCCGCACATGGCAGAAAAGGCGAAGGGAATCTAGTGTACTTTCTATAAATTTTCGAGATAGTATATTATTGCATGTTAAGGGATGGCACGCAATATTTTTTTGTTTTATCAGATGAATCGTTTCGTGAGATACTTCATTTACAATGTAGCAACTATGAAAAGTTATATAATATACACTGAAGGTGTACATATGTACCTTGTATTGTGTAGTGTTGTGTAGTGGTGTAAGTGTCAAATTTAAAAGCTCAATACAAAGATTTCAAAAAAGTATATCATAATTATCATTATCGTAATACTAATAAAAATAATACAATGAGAAAGTTGAAAGTTGAAGTTATGTTTAAAATTTAATTTAAAAAATATTAAATGGATAAACGTAAGCGCGTATGTATCGCAAATCATTGTCTTTGCTTTCCAGGAATGGGAGCACCTTAGTGTCCATAACTACTTTGAGAACCACTGATGTAATGATTATGTGTTGTTTATATTATTTTAATTTGACTTAGGAGTGAGTGCTCATAGATTAAATTTGAAATAGAAGTCTATTTAAAGTAACAAATATCTTCTATTTCAAATTTACTCTTTGTTCTTTTAATACTTCTTCAGGGACTTGTTTTTACTGTAAATGTGCATGTATAAGATAGATAGTATTAAATAATTGAGCTTGACATAGATATACGATATATTTAATTTAAATATTTTAATTACAGATTATTATAATTTAAATACACATAGTTTAAATACACACACAAATTTGTAATAAAAGTATCAAAATAAATTTAGCAGTATGACGCGAGTTCATCTCTTGTGCAAGGCTTCTCACAGCATTCCGTGACCACTTGTCGTTTTGTACGACCCATACTGCGAGCTTGACTCGGTAAGATCCATATCCAGCCCAAGTCCAAAGAGCCTTCCATACTCATATCTGACCTTTTCATCATGTCAGTATCACATAGTAACGCCAAGGCCGTAGCTAGTCTTCTCCCACAGTAGAACTGCCTTGATTCTTGTGACTTGACCATCATGACACTAGCAAATGCGGCAAAAAGTATCAAAATTGTTTGAATCTTCATCTTAGCCCGCCGGTAGTTGTTAAAGAAGTGTGTTTTAAGCAATGATCACTAAACCTTTTATAGGTGTTAGATCTCATTAATATTCAATTGCTCCCAAAATAGGATTAATCGGGTGCAAATTCATCATAGACGTCATAAAGGTGGGTTGTTTGTTTTGAAGTCATAAGTTTTTCATGGCCACTACACGCTGCCTTTCATGTGGTTTTTGTTCATTAACTAATTTTCATTTTCTGTCTTATCGTTTCTTATATTACGTACGTTTCTTATATTTTGATATAACCTTTATATATATGAATGGTAAGTGATTGTGATAGATATAAATATTGCAAATCATAAGGGAATCTTCCTTTCTGTTCATCCTAAAGGTTTAAAATGACGTCATTTGTTGTACCTACGCTACATGTCACCTTTATAACAACACAAAAATTAATATTAATAGACTGACATATGTATATAAAGGCTTTAGATGTGAATATTTATCACATTTCTCCATAATCCATCGAAGAGCTAACAAGATGAAGACACACAGTGTATTCGTTCTGCTCGTGATGTCTGTGCTGGCGGCAGTCACGTCGTGCCAGGGCGCGGGGCAGGTATACTGCGGGCGACGGCTGGCAACCGCGCTGGCGGTGATGTGCGACAGTCACTTCGCCAAGAGATCTCAGATGCACCTCGGTATGGATGGTGGTGATGCGGGTAGAAGCGGGTTGTGGCTGTCGATGTATAGAGCTTATGATTGGGGACGCAGCAAGAGGCAGGTGGTTGCCGAGTGCTGTGATAAGCCGTGCACTCTAGATGAGCTTTTAACTTATTGTTGATTAATATGTGTACATATGAATATAAGAATTAAATTCATATTATAATTTTAATGGTTTCAATTATTGATTTTAGTATAATATTCCCTACCCTAAGCTTATACGGTTTGCATGTTGTTTTATTTTTACTTTTTTGTTTTACCTCAATCTGTCTACCTTAGAAACCTAGAGATACTTCCATATAAGAATCTGGGCCGCGCACGCAGCTTTTTTGCATAGACTTTAAGACTTAAAATGGAAAATACTTTTTTCAATCAGCTTTTTCCGTTGCCGTTCGAATTACGAGAAAATAAATTCTTAGTGCTCTTCTACACTCCTACATGCCAAATTTCAACTTTCTAAGTCCAGTTTCATCAATCACGGAATACTTCATATACATATAGATAGTTTTCTATGCGTACAAGTGGGAGATAATAAAAAATAGCATTTCACAAAGCCATTGTTGCCAATACTAAAATTATTTATGCTTTAAATATAAGCTTCGCAAAATAACGAGCTTCCATCACGCACGCGTTCGCTCAGTAGTGCCTTCATTTTTAATTCTCAATATAAATTTGTTTTTATTGCGACATAGCGTACGTACGTACATGTACGTGGTGTACTTGGTTTTTTTTTATAATATTACGTTAACATAATAAAGATTTTGATAGAAATTTTGAATTTAATAAATATTGGCGGATTTTTTTTCTTTGTCGTTGTAATATATTAATATACAGCTCAATTAAACTACATAACTATATGTAGATTAACATTTCCAAACTATGCGATTATTTATTTAAAATTGTTTATGTGTATTTAGGGAAAATTTATCTATACGGATGACAAAGTACGGCGTTGAATTTTGTTATACAATACGTCGTCTAGGATTTGGGCGGAAAGCGAAGAACTGAGTGCCTTAACACGTACTTATAACTTATTCGTTAGTAAATAAGAATGGAGTTTTATAGAATTTTTCATTCTTGTGCTCTTTTACTTGAAATTATTACCGTTACATAAGAAGAGTGGTTGACAAGTAGTTCTTAGAACCTTGACGTTTTGTCTATGAGGTTTTATAACAAAATATTAACATTTGCCTGCTTGAAAATGTCGTGACACTTGACATTATGATATAATATAATTTTAAGGTAGTTTTATGTTACCACTTACGTTATTACTTTGATTCAACTATATATTAAGAATATATTCTAATTTATTTAAAAAATAACACATAATGTATAAGTTTTTCAAATTATATATTTTGAAGAGGTCGTCGTGACAAAGAAGTAACCATTAGAATTTATAAGCATATCGAATACCATTCGTATTCCATTGTATGTTACACAGCGAAACGAAAAATCCAAATGTCAATGTTTTCCATAGAATATCTTCATAAATATTCATATGTTGTTTACTTATATCGGGATAATATTATAATATATAAATAATCGTATACTTGCTACGTACAAAGTAAGGTGACTGGTTTTGGAACACGTCTATCATGAAACAACGCGTGAGTGTAATTATGAATGAAATTTGAAACTCATTCAAGTGACTGAATCATTGATTAACTTTGCATACCCTACGTTGTCGTGACTTACGTAGGCAGGGGCTCCGAGCCAAGGGTATAACTTAAACAATTTTAAAGCTAAATAATCTATTAATTGATATATTATTATTTTGAAGACGATCAAATATCTATCAACGAAATCAACGTCTTGCTATGTCTACCAGGTAATATACTCATTCCCTTAAGTTGGATTCGAAGCTACAGCTATCGCATTTACAATCAGACGCAGAGCAGTCGGACTTGCACGCAACAATACTAGCCTTTTTTATCCGACTCAACGAAAAATATGAAGCCCAAAAAGAGGGTTATATTTTTATTGCAATTGTACAAATATATATCTGTACGTCCTTTTGTTCTCTTGTAACTCTTAAACCAGTGAGTCGATTTTGATAAATGATAAGTCGTTGGATTTGTCATAATGAGTGTTACGGATATATTAATTTAGTTTGTGCTGTCGATTTTTTGTTTTGTTTCTAAATCAATTGTAACAAATGAATTGTAAATATATTATTTATTTATTTAAATAGTAGGGGTAGAGCATAAAAAATAATACACTATATCTGCGTACTAAATTTATTCGCTACGAATTATTTTCCACTATTGTTTTATTGTGTATAAATAACCAAATCTATTATATATAAATGACGTGTATGTCCTCGATGCACTCCTAAACTACTGAACCGATTTTAATCAAATTTGCACAGTGTGCAATTTGATCCAACTTTAAAGATAGGATAGCTTGTATCTCAATTTATAATTACAATATTATTATTTTATTACAATTTATTTGGTTATTATTGACAGTAATTTATAACAGTCATTTTGAATTATCTGTTAGATTCAAATGATTCTAAGCAGATGGCGATATGTGTTAACTATATAGAAATATGTAAAGACTCAATAGATGGCGCCATGTTACGAGAAAAAAAAGTTTCATATCATCATCAATATATAGCAAAAAACCAAGTCGCTTTCCGTTGTCTGTCCCTATGTATGCTTAGATTTTTAAAACTTCGCAACGGATTCGGATGTCATAAATAACTTTTTTTCCCTTACATTGCAGGTTGAACGCTTGTTTATTATATAATAAAAGAGTTGATTAATTTACTTCTTATTTGCATCATCCCGATGACATAATAATAATCGTCCCGACAAAATAATGTAATATCCATTGAAATTTTCATTTCTTGTTTCTGGTGTCGAAGCTATGCACAGCATTGAGTTCCGCCTCGCAACACCCAATGCCTATAGAGTTCAGAGGAAAATGGGCAACAGAGTGTTTTAACACTAGATTTTCTTTCTGCCAACCGTGCTGTGTGCGTGATACAGCGTACAGCTGATTGTAACAAATAATTAATATAGTAATGTTTTAGATTTTATTTACATAAGTACAATAAGAAATATGTATAGATAAGCGGATTGAAAGTGTTTACAAAATTATTCAATTATATGTAATTAATATGGTTCTGTTCTTGGAATAATTACTTACTATTGAAATACATCAATGTAATAAGCTATTTAACTAATTACTAGACATTTAATTACTTATAAATAGGTATGAGCAATTAGATGAAGCCTGTCGTGGCACTGGGACACAAAGTGTGACTGTAAATCCGACTGATTATGGGTTCAATCCCCACTCGAGTAGATGAAATATTTATTTAAATATATATTTCCATTTCTTCACTCTGGTAAAGAGTAGACACGCAATGTCTCCAGAATTCGACGAAAAGTGGAAAACGGGCTCTGTAAATATTAGGTACCATCTTCCCGCTTTGCTGTGTGCGAGATACAGCGTAGAGCCGATTTTGTAAATTAGTTTAACGATTGTGCCACCATTTTCGTTTTATATACAAACTTATAGTATTATTTGGAACATTAACCACATATTAAGTAAGTATAGTTATTTTTATGAAATTTTAATAGCTTAACTTTAATTGAGCGTTGTTACGACCATAAATTGCCTCTACATTATTGCGAGCAACTCAATTACAAGGATCACGTGAGCTTTTCGTTCTAAATTTTATGACGTTATACATCCTTCTAGGAATTTTACTAGTATTAATTAGTACTTAACTTGCATAGTAATGAACTTTTCCACTATAAAAGCGGGGAAATCTCTTTTTATTGCACATAAGTTTTAAAGCTCTGCATACAGAAACTATGAAGCTCCCAAGTTTATTAAAATTTATAGTATTTTTTGCTGTTATAGTGACGTTTTCTCAGTGTGATAGTGGTCAAGTATACTGCGGTAGACGGCTGGCTGCGGCTTTGGCTTACCTCTGCGACGACACTTTGGTGAAAAGATCGCAAAATGCTTTAAAAAAGTATTGGCCAAACGAACCACGCATTGCGAGGAGCAGAAGGCAGATTGTGTCAGAATGCTGTGACAGACCTTGCACTGTGAATGACCTATTGAGTTATTGTGGGAAATAGTGAATTTTGATGATTTTTGTTTATATTGTCATAAATCAAGTTTTAAATTATGTTTATATTTAGTTTTATTAAAATATAAATGTGTGTATTACAACTATAAATATAACATCAAATAGAAAATTCAGTGGCGTATTTTTATGTCGATTTTACCATTATATCAATTTGTGAATGTTAATGACACATTAGTGTTAATCACTCCCGTAAGGTATAAAAGCCCCACAAATAATTATCTAAGCCGCATACATTCAGAAATCTTCATCCAAGAAACATGAAGACTGTAATAGTGTTAATCATGGCCATACTTAGTTTTTCGGCTATTGTAACGTCTCATGACTCAGGACAAGTTTACTGTGGAAGACAACTTGCGACTGCGTTGGGTTTTCTTTGCCGTGATGGCTTAATGAATCCATTTGAAGTTTATCAGGATAGTGCACCGTTTAATCAGTGGCCTTGGCTAGCTTATTGGCCACACACTATGCAGAGCGGGTGGAAGAGGGACGTGGTTGCCGATTGTTGTGAAAAACCTTGTACTGTTGATGAATTAATCACATATTGTTTATAAAGATAATGTATTTATACACTTATACAGAATTTTAGAACGTATTACGTTTGTACAGTTAAATTTAAATTGTATGGCTTGCGGTATTGTGTTTAGTAGTAGTATTTATATGTATATGTTAGTAATATGAGAGTAATATTAATGCTTATAATTCTTACTTTGTAATGTATATTATAATTGACATCTAAAAAAAGATTATAATAAATTTTATACAGTATAAATATTGTATTTAATACCAAATTATACCCATTTTACGAGTACGTAGCAAGATAAGGACAAAACAAAACATCATTTTCAAAAATTAGATAGGTATAGCATTTATACTGTAAGTGCTATATCTTCTTGCACTTGTGCTTACAAGTGCTACGATTTTTCGTAGCAATTAGCTACGCTTGAAATTACATTCCTACAAATTTTAAAGAGAAATTGTCATTTTAATATGAAAAGTATAAGATGTACTGTTCGCGAGGCCTAAACTGAGCTTTACACCCTATGGTGAGTGTTCATATATATAACCGTTGCTTGTTTTATACCGGCTTATACTGCTTTTTGGCAATCGCCGTCCACCTCTTATACTTCATTCTTAATAATTTTTTAATGTTTGATTTATTAAAAGTGAAAAAATAAGTTAATGTGTAATATATATGATATGATGATATAGCAGTAAAAAAGTTAAAACTGAAATCGTGGACGCTACTTTGTCTTGGATTTATTATAAACACAAACAACACCTCAGACGAGAGTGAACATTATGAGGATGCTATGTCGAATGTTTGAATATTTTTATTGATCTGTAATATTAAATTTTATTTTATATTTTTTGTGGATCTGCTGTTACTGGTTTTTTAATTTCGTTAGCGTGTTATCTCTATCCAGTACATAGCAGGATAGGCTGTGGGAACCTGGGAATTTAGTGTTAAGACACTTCCGTTCCTCATTTTACACCGAAATCTAAAAGCATTGCGTGCGAGTGGCGGAACTTAACGCTGCCTTTTATCTTATTAAAACAACATAACGTGTGCAGTGAAGGCATTTAACGGAATGCCACTTGACATTAAATTCTCTCTGCACACGAGAAAGAATAAATAATAATACTGATATTTTCTACAACATCTAATCTATCTTTAAACTATTGAATACCTTAGTGCCGATGATTTAGTGAACTAAATTGTAAAATAATTATCATTAAACATTATCTTCTTTTTGTTTTATTAATAAGTGGCTCGTTACTAATATATTCGTGAGGCTTAGTAGTTTAATGAACATAATTTTTTTTGTGAACATGCGTATTTTTAAATTAAAAAAAAATTATAAAAATAAAATAATTGTGTACATTTATTTCGATTGTGTTGTCTATTGACAAAGGAATATTTAAGCAATAATCTTTGGGTTGCAGAATTTTGTAAAATTCTCCCTATACAATTTACGGTGATGCTGGATATATAATATTCTTACAGCTTTATTTATTATCTCTCAATAGTAACTAAGTTATGCGCTTTTAAGTGACAGTAAAGAGGTCAAGTATTGAAAAATTGCCAAGTTATACTACTTGCATATCTTACATAATATTACATAAAATCCAATCTTTAAATTCCTTTATAGTAATGTTTGCAATATATAATAATTGATAGTTGTCATAATGACTTACTAGAAGGTGATTTGACTGATTAATATCTTTAGTGCTTAATATTACGCTATTTTGATCATATTAATTAAATTCTTTGTTGAATCGAATGTCAACACCATTTAAATCTCCATTACAATAAGAACGATTGTTGTTCATGTGAAATATGGATAATTTATTATAAAATATTAATTACAATATTTTTTGCTAACCATTAACTAAAGATAATTAATTAAATAGTAATTATATGATAATAATTTTATTATACTAAAACAAATACTTGAGATAGAAAAAAATTGAAGTTGTCTGTTGTCTATAGTACAAACAAATCATCTTAAAATGCACAATAGGACAAAATCTCATCGATAATACAGCATTCAGAAACCATCTGCCATTTGTCTCTGGCTACGCTGTGGGCTCTCTGCGGTGGACGCCATGGTCAGCCTAAATTAATTGGAACGATTCGATCCATTTTAGAGAACCTCTTAATCAAATTGTTTACACTTAGCATTGCCAAAGCGGACGCTTCGCGCGTCTACTCTAATAGTAAACTTGACCAAAATCTTGACATAATACAAACGCTGAAAAACCTAATATCATAAGTAAAAGTATTGTGGTCTTCATGTTTCTTGGACTATCTTGGATGAGGACTGGCGCTTTTATACGCGACTAAATTCATTAATATTCCATTATGCCTGCCTGTATAAGTGTGTCGATTTAACCCGACATTTTTACTGTAATTATATGGGCACATTCTGTTTGCTTAGGTCTCATTGCATATATTATCGTTGACCTATTTCTGGGAAATACTGGGAAAACATTTTATTATATGACTAAACCAACTATTCCTACTTCAATTCACAAATTGCATTTTTTTCTAATATTATATAACAAATGTCAACGTTATAAAGAAGTATTGATGTTTTTTTTAATATTTAAAAAAATATAGAGATACATATTTTTTTGGTTCAAATTATTTCTTTGCTTTTAAATTTATTTTATTATTCGTTAACTGAAGCGAATCGAACAAAAGGATTGCGAATTAGACAAAGGTTCTGGTATTTGCAAAGGAATGCAAAATCTGTGTAAATGGTAAGATATTAGATATATCAGCATGACAGAAACTAAACACCAAAACACCAAAAATAATCAAACACGTATATAAATAAATATCCTTGCACCCCCAAAAAGAACCCACTATCTTCGCGTGTCAGTCAGACGCTGTTCTACAACGACGGCTTCATATAAGTATTGACGTATGATAGTTTCACGATATGATTAATATATTTTTTAATTATCTACGATAATAGAAAGAACTAAAAGTGCATCACGATAAAATAGAATAAGTAGATATATTAAAAAATAATTCAGAGATGAATATTTATTTTATAATTACAATTACAATATTTTATCTTTGTTATGTACATATCTATATCTGATTATTTCTCAAAATTACATCATAACATAAATATCATTATTTACAAAATTAAAACTAAGTCCAAAAAAATTATCGACCCGTCTCCTAATACGCACAGTAAGACATCAGTTCGTTTATAGTACAAGGTTTGTCGCAGCATTCAGAAACCACCTGCCT
>JBAIZZ010000194.1:22698-151944 GCA_037355905.1 Heliconius aoede
GCAAGAGGCAGGTGGTGTCCGAGTGCTGCGATAAGCCTTGTACTGTTGATGAACTGATGTCTTATTGCGCTTTCTAAACCAAGAACTTTATATTTATATGAATTTCTGCTATGTCGAATAACGATAAGGGTTGAGTTGTAAAGCCTGGTGCTCTGTAGTTTCTTCGACTATAGTCGTCGTTTTAGGAATATATATATAAGTAGATAAATATTTTAGATTAACTATAGTTCATGCCTAAATATAATTACAAATGTAGATGTTTAATATTAGGTAATTGTTAAATAAAAACATATATATTATATAAAAATATCCTTTTAATTGCCACATTTACAGGATTCTTAGCGTAATCATTTACTTATAATTAGTCCGTCATACATATTGCATTATTTGGGCTTCTTTTATTATATTCTTTACAAGAACAGCAAACATACTTACTAAATGAAGTAAATTAATAATTTGTGATATTTAAATAATAATCTCTTTTTTACCTGATTGCGCAAGAGAAAGATGTAGTATTTATATTTGTTCCTATATGAGAAACCTTCTTTACCTTGTGAGTGTCTAAAACAAATATAACCAAAATTCATCACTTCGATAAGAAAAGCTTATATTGTGAAAATGTAAAAAAAAATGTGAAGTATTGTTTTTCACACAATTTTTCGTTTTAGATCACAGTTTAAGATATATATCGCGATTTAAACTTGTTTAAACACCTTTTTTCCTTAATATGATAGACTGATATTACGTGCTCTCTTATTTTACTGTTACTTTTATTTTTAAGTAATTATTTATTTTATATTTTTCATTTTTACTCTGTATCACGTATGTAGCAAGGTAGACAGGAAGCCTATTGTTAAAAAAATCCGCTCTATTAAGAATATATAAGAATTCTGCATGCACTTCGTGTTACTTTGAGTTTCGCCACTACTATTGTTCTCCTGGGCCACGACGCATCACTTGCAGGCATACCCACTATTCATAGTTGTATGCGTGCATTTGGTGCGACTGCCTCCCTTAATGGAATAATAAGATTGCTAATTTTTTTGTCTTATAACCCTAATAACTAAACAAGTAACATATCATATAAAAACTCTTAATAAATAAGAAACTAAAAAGAAAAGAACCTAGTAGTTTTGAATTTTGACAAATAAGATATAAATAAAAAAAATTTAAATACCTCCGACAGTTATTATTTGACGAGAGATAATTAACGTATAAGGCTTTTATATAAATTTATTTTAACTCTCACAGAGTCGTACATATGAACAACAGAGTATTTGTTTTCATAGCACTTCCCTATGAACTTATTAAGAAACGCAAAAAAATCCGCCAGGGGCTGCCATTAATTGAACTAGTTTTGTAGTTTTGTTGTAGCGTGAATGATTTTTAATTTGCTACGCTTATTTATATTAATGTTCAAATTTAATATATTGATGGCATCCATTGACAGATTTTGAATTCGTAAAATAGTATTACAGTATGTATATAAATCTATTCAATACTTTTATTACATGACTTAAATAAATTTTACATTTTTAAATATATTCTTGTAAATTAAAAAAAAACATTTAAAACATTGTCTTACGGGTCACCGTAGAGGGCCAATGACGTGTCTACCCCGGTGTAAACAATCAAGAACTTTAATTCATCTTTAATTTGACACCCAATCTCGCGAAGTGGTAACAAATAACCTCAAGAAGAGAAAGCTCTCCTCTCTGATCCTACACTGAGATATTTATTAATTTGTTGTAGGCATTACTTAAAGATATTTATCTCAAGATCCACCATTTCCTTATAGAGCGCTGTCTATTTTTATTGTAGTAGCAAACTGTAGTTCTTGGACTGATGTGGATAATTTACTTTGATTTTGCATTTACTTTTCAACCACTTCAACCATCTTTCGTCACTAAAGTCAAGCATAAATTCTGTCTTCATCGGAAGAATTATTAGATTAGCTCAACATTGAGACTACATTTTCTCATCTCTATGCAAACTGGCCTAGAAAAGACATGAAACTTTTCATTTGCTGATCAAAATATTTTTTTGAATTATAACAATATTGTAAATAATTATTGAATTATTATATTGTAAATAATTTAAAATCGAATTAACCAACAGTCTCGCTTCTTACTTTTTTGTTTCAAAGAGGTGTTAAGGTAACAAACAACTATCATATTACAAAGCCTCTTATTTTTTTAAACTCTTTAAAGTTATTTTTTTTTAAATAATCTTGAATTTAATTCCAGGCAAGTTAGGCATTCGTGACTTAGTAAAAACAGAAAATATCGAAAATTCCGGATATTTTAAAATTAAAACAAATATTTTAAAAATTTTATTTGGCCCTCATTTGATCTAATATCCCGGTATTTTTGAATCTTGCGATCCCTATTAATATAATAGATAATATTGTTTAAATATAAATATTTAAATACTTATTTATAGCGAACGTATTAAAATTAAATAAAAACACAGTTATCAAGTACAATTTTTATTAATATTTATTCCATTCATATTTATTTAACGCAAAAACGTGAGAATCTTATTTGCCACAATAAGACAACAACTCGTCTATAGTACAAGGCTTGTCGCAGCATTCGGAGACCACCTGCCTCTTGCTCCTGCCAATTCCGTGGGCCCTGTGAGGTGCTATCCAGGGCCAAGTCGTGTCCAAAGCTTCTACACTGTGCCGACTCACCGATCTCTTGATTAAGTTGTTGTCGCAAAGGAAAGCTAAAGCAGTTGCCAATCTCCTCCCACAGTAGAAATCGCCAAAATCTTGACACGAAATTACTGCTACTAAGCCTAAAAAGGCAGCGAGAAAAAACACTGTTACCATCTTCATCTTTATCTGTATCTCTGGTAAAGCTTCCTGATAAAGTGTGGTGTACACCATAATATCTGAAGCTTATATACTCAAAACTACCATTAATATTCATTAGAGCATTAATTGTCTCATGTTCAGTAACCTGCACTAATGTGACCTGAATGTACCCTGAGCCAAATATATCGAGATATACAAGAGGGTGTTTATAATTAATCAAAGGCACGTGATCGATTTGGCAGGAATGTAACATGAATGGACAGTAATTTTGTGGTGAGGGGTGTATTTGTACGTAGTCACAATTACTACACAATGTATCCTCATTGTCCCTTGTAATGGCAGAATTATTGAAATAATAAAATAAACAATTTATCTGGTTCCATCCTAAATTAAACTTAAGAGGACATTTAATATATATTTATTTGTATCATCTCAAACAGATAATTATAATTCCTATGTAGTTACAAAAATTGCAGTTTTGGTTTCCGTCAAATCAAGTAAGGTGTCAATAGATTTTCGTATATGTATATATCTATATCCTTCTAGATATTGAAAAGATTCCTTCTAGATATTGACCCTTTCTTAACCGACTTTGGTAAAAGGAGGAGGTTATCAATTCGACTGTATTTTTAAAAACTTTTATGTTTTTTACAATTACAGATCTTTTGACTAGCTAAATAGATAGAAGCCTTAAATTGGCATTATGTATGTGCGTGAGAAATGGACGAATAACACAGTATATTGTAACACAGTATAACACAGTACATTGTATAAAACAGCTTCTTTATTCTGTACAACTTGTTTTGTAGAAAACAAGCAAGATTTACTTCACTTCCTAGATAGATACAGGAATTCTAGCATATTTCTTAGAGAAATCGTCTACATGAAACTCGACATTTTTCAGCGCCTGCTACGGACATCGCTAAAATAATTGAACATAGTAACTGCAGACGAACTATTATTTTTAAAATAGTATTCAAAATTTTGCTTTAAATAAATGTTTACAAAGAGTAACTAACTATGCATGGTATTATCAATATAGTTTGTGACATATTTAGTAAAATCGCATCTTTCTTTCTGATTTCTCACAGAAGCGGTAAAAATATTAGATAATAAAAACTATATAATAAAATAAACTGATATCAAATCTGAAAAATAAAAAAATTATAAACCTTCTAAAAATTAGCTTCAATAACCGGGTTCTTAAACTAACGTATAAATGCTTAAGAAATTATAAATAAGAATCGCGTACATTTCTTGGAACGTTAATTTATCGTTGGAGATTTCTCGTTATATTTCATTTATTTAATTCAATTATTAATTTCAATATTCGATTATTTATCAATTGTTTGGCGCCGAATCAAACATATTAATGGCAAATATTGAAAGGTACCTCCAAATATCCTACGGTATAGTATGGCTTGGTTCGCAGGTTTATATATGGTAGTCGCTGTAATATATTTTCTTTATTGTCATAAATTTCTTATTGTTTAAGCTTATTATTATTTAAATTTGTTAAGATGTCTGTAAGCCCTTAAACCGTAACATAGGTTTAAAATTAAAAAAAAACTTAGAACAATGTCAGATGGGATATTTAAAGTTCCTATCTAGGTCTATTTAGTTCAGGTAAAACTAGAAAAATTTTTTACTTTTAAAAATATTAAAAATATCAATCGAATACTAGACTCGCTTAAGTTACTTATAATGTAAATCGAGAAAATATAAATATAACTTAAGGAAATCATATCAATTGAAATCAATATCCGTATAGTCAAATATAGGTTCTTTTGTAGATAATATCGAATAATATTTATTAAAAATATATATATATTTAACCTTATTATTGACCCAAGAAAATATAATATTGTGACTGGTTGATTGGGAAAGTTTCAAGACACGTGTCAGACACACCGGTTGTTATTGAACGTCGTGGAGGGAGGGATATTTTATTTGGTTCTGTCTTTTATAACATTTTTCATTTTGAGAGATATAAAATTATACTAGTTTAGTTTTATTTTTATATTTTGATATAGCTACATATTATTACTTATACTTTTCTTAAATTTCACGGTGTATCCCGCACAAAGCAGGATAAACAGAGCGAACCTGGTATTAAGACTTAACCAATTTACTCCGAATTTTATAAAAATGGCGTGTTGAGAAAGGGAGCATAATGAGAACCTCTGCCTACCCTGCTATATGCGGGATATAGCGTGCATCTAAAAAAAGTCTCAATTTGTCTGCAAAGCTCAATTTGTCTGCAATTACAAAAGTTATATTAAATTTGCTTATTATGCCAAACAAATCATTAAAAAAATTAAAAAGTATTTTCGAAAATATTTTGTAGGTACATTAAAAACATTTAAGTTAGTTAATATTTTGTATTTTCTTTTATACAAGGAAAGAATATCGAGAAAGGATCTAAGAAAGTCTCATTACAACGACCAAAAGTAGAATCAAGATCCTTTCTAATAAAATAATATTCCTAACTAATTGCAGGGCGGACTTTTGTGCAATTACAAATCATTTACATTTCCGTTTTCAACTCATTTATTTTATATTAGGATACGAATCCATAGCAATGAAAAAATTTTGGCTTTCCAACTTTTGCCTTGTTACCAGAGCGAGAAAATGAAATATTACACATTTCTTTCTCCCAAGTGGAACTCAAACCCAAAACCGTCGCGTTTACAGTCAATAGTATGTCTTGTCAGCGCGGGGAAATAAAAGTATATATAATTCAAATAGATATCGTACCCACAAGTATCACGATTACAGGGTTTACATATAAGAAAGCAAATAAATATACATCATTTGTATCTCGCCCCTCTCTCCATATTAATCTCACGGTGAACCGCAGCTTATATTTCTGGAAACTGAAATTGAAATAACTAAACACAATCCGTCGTATCGTAACTTTTCGATTACCCTCAAAGTAACTCATATTGCATATATGATATGCACGCTTTGCTACAAACTACAAACAATTTGCTTGCAATTGCATCAATTTACGTGTATACGTGCAAATGTGTTTGATATTGTTGTAATTATGTAATTTTTTTTACATGAAATTATTCAAAAGGTAAGGCGCGGCGTTGAGTTCCGCCGTAGAAGTCCGCACGATATGGGGAACGAAAGCGTCCTGATGAAAAACGGATTGTCTTCGGTTCACACGTTCCCTTAGCTTAACTTGATATATGCGGGATACAGCGTGAAACTAAAAAAAGTGAAAAATGAGGTGTATTTTTTTTAAATAACACAAATCACATAAACAATAACTTTTTAAGTGCAATTCGTAACAACGAGTGACCGTTTCGATTGGAATCGTTTCTAAATATTTGAGCGAGCCCCCGCCGCGCTTGCGAACAGCGAGTGATACAGGCCGGACTTGTGATTGATCTCTGATTCAGATACTTGTCTACTTTGATATATGAGCTATATGTCTATTCTTATTGAATATTTTAATTTAAATGTTAATATTTATTATTATTGTATTATTTATTACTAGCAATTCACTCGCAAAATCACGAAAACATGCCTATTTAGTAGTTAACATTTTAAAAAAATACGATAAAAACGCATATCACTTAGCATCTGGTGACCCTAACGCTCGTTTGCCTTGTCCTTTTTCATACAAAAAAAACGTAATTGTAATAAGTGACATGTATCACCTTATGACAATACTTCACACGACCTTTCCGATAAGGGCCGTTACCTACAAACAACTGCCCCCGTTTGACCCAATTCCAATACTGTTATTGTCTTTTTCACTTACATCTACAGTCGCACTTACAGACACACTTTGTGCACCAGCGCCACAAATTATTTCATAAAATTTTATTTATATTTAATGTAATATAGTACTGTTAAACTAACATTCTTTAAAATATCTCTTTCAGGTACGTAGCCATTCGAATCGAAGCTTCAAGCTCAGTAAGCTTATTGGATTAGAACGAAAATATCTAGGTAAGATTAATACGTAGAGCTACAACTTTGTAAAGGTTTTAAAGACTCCCAAGCTCATTGCAAGTTTGTGGGTCGATCATGCCGGTTATTAATAATCTCCGTCCATAATCATATATAAGTCTTATATATAGATAATATCTATGTAAGACTTACATATATAATTTAGTTATGTTGCTGTGAATATTAATAACGTTGTAAGTTCAGATATTGTGTGGTTTTACAATCATTGATTAATATAGAGGTCCTTGTGGAGAAGCGGCACAGTCTGTAATCCCGCATATTGGTAAAACAAAAGGTGGTCTTTCCACTACTCAATATGGAATGTCTTAAATATATTAGGGAAGTGGGAAAAATTTATAGTCCATCAACTTACCCTGCTATATGTTGGGACCCAAGTAAAGAGAGGTCATTAAGTGCAGCAGCTGCGTAACTGAAAAGACACAATAATTGCTTCAAATCATAAGTTTGAAATAATATTGTTTTTGGAGCTTTCATTTTGGCAAAAACGTGGCTGTATATATGTAGAAATAAAACTATAATATGTTTCATATTTTAATTCATTTCAACATGGATTGTCAATGGTGGTGTGGATGGAAGTAGCGTAGAACGTGATATTTATTTCTTAATATTAGGTACATATTATATAATATACTTATTAGTATATTGTATATAGTCGAGTATTATAGGATTTATATTTTTTATGAACTATTTTTATTTTATATGTAAATATGCTATTAATATATGTTTATTACCGGAAACATGTTTGCGGTGGGCATACAAGACGTAATTTTGTCCTCAACAATTCTGTGCGCTGTGCTACATACGTACGTATAACTATATACATATTTTTCAAAGGTCACGTTCAAGAATAAGATATGTTCTTATACTATTAATTTAGTATTTGAGGCCGTCTTAGCGGAGGTTCACAATGATGCAACTGTAAACGCAACAGTTGTGGGTTTGATTCCTGCTAAATGAAATATTTCTCAGGTTGGGCTGCCTATGTCGAGACGTCGTGGAATACAACTTTAAGCCAAAAATAATATAAATTTCGAGTGTCTATTGTATATGACCTATATATAAACATAAGCCAGTTGTGGCGTAGGTGCACAAATTATGATTGTACATATGCATATGTGTGCTGATTTGATTTATCATTTTATGAAAATAACAATTTATACGTATTTAAATAAATGGTGGATTCAGTTAGTAAATGATATATAAGAGGCGCAGTATGATTGTTGCCCGGAAGGCGAGTCCACCGGCTGTGAAGCAGGTTAATAGCGAAATTACTGAAGCGAGCCTATCTGGCCACGTTCAATGCAAGTCAATTTGAAATACCTGGGTGACTACTACGAGAGAACTACCTACGCTGTACTTCTAGATTTTTATCATGACCTATTTTCTGTTTTTGTTGAATCATATTATTTGTTCTGTTAAGTGATAAAGCAATTACAAATTACTTAACTTACTAATTACGACAAGATGCGGCGTTAAGTGCTGCCACTCGACACGTGATATTCTTTGCATATAGGGTCCAGGGAAAGCGGAGAACATACTTCACATTAGTCCTACTTGCAGGATAAAACGTGAAGCTATATTTAGTTAGACGTCAGTTTTTTGATTCGTATGTAACATGGGACAAATAAAAAATATTGAAAACTACTTTAAAAGTTTTAATCCAGTTTCAAACCTCGTCTTGATGTAAAAGAAATAAGATCCCTAACGTAAAATGTAAAATAAAGTCCCTACCGTTTTTAAGTAAGCAAAAACAAACAAATTAAATAATAATAGTGAAATATACTACTGATTAAAAAAAAATAAACAAAATACACAAAAAAGTAATTTTATATATCATATTACAAGATGCATATCAAAAATATTTCGTATTTCAATCCGCGTTGCCAGCTCGATCTATATTGATAGACTCCTTTGATGATCCGATACGAGTTCTGCTGGGATTTAATTTCCTCCAAGCGATATTAGAGGTACGTTTTTTTATCTTTTCACATCTACCCTACTTTTGCTAGATAGAATATTTAGTACATGTTTTTTACTTTCTGTCTGGTCTCAAAAGGAAATAATGTACACGAAAGTTATAAATTAATATCCTCTAAGTTAAAATTGTTTAATAAAATTAATTTATACACGATCTAGTCCAACAAGGCATTAAAATTGCCAAAAAAGTTATAATATTTCGCGATTCTTTAAAAGTTAATATTCCTCTAAGTTCAACCTTTTCTAAAGAAGCCAAATTTTATATATATATTATATTTTTCCAAGTGTAAAATTACTAAATATCTTTTTAAATAATAAGTAATTTAATACCAAAAAAATTTTTTAATAATATCGGACCAATGGGCATATGTAAATAAATAATAATTAAGGTCCGGGTCCGGCCGGCGCTCACCTGTTGCGGCGCGCGCACATCGACCGCACCGTGCTATGTGGGTCGCTGCGACCTGCGTGTATTGATATTAAAAATATGGACTTATTGTTGCAATTAATATTTTTTTGCCATTTTATATTGTATTTTAGTGAATAATAATTGAAAATAATAATTGGTTGTACTTGGAGTGGAAAAAATTCCACAATACCCACGTATTGTGGAATTATCATACCATTGCTCGATTTTTCTTGACAAATAAGTATAAAATTAATGATTTTTTTAACTTAATGACTATATTCATACGATATTTAAAAAAAAAATCAGCTTCACGTTGTAGTCCGCCTACAACTGGGTAGGCAGAGGGAACCTCGTATTAAGACACTACGTTTCCCATTCCCGTTTCCATTACGTGTTGAGTGGGGGAACTCAACGCCGCGCTTTGCCTCGACACCAAAGCAAAGAAATGAAAATATAAATAAATATTTTTATTTCCTCGAGTAGGGATCGAACCGACAACCAGTCGATTTTGCAGCACACTTTGTGCCCCTGCGCCACGACGGGCCTCAATACTTATACAACATTTCGTTAAGTCGCCACGTCAATGATATCCTTAGTACAGGCTTATCCCTACTTAACCCCTAGATGCCGTGTGAGCAATTCATTTGAGCAACTCGTCTTTTGTTACACTTTTGTTGACGGTTTGAATGGATATGCTGTTTTTATTAACGTTTTTTGAAGTCTTTTCTTTTATACTGGTTTAGGAACCTAACGGCCGTATTTTGTCTACATAGACCGAGGAAAATATCTAAAAATTATGTACATTTACTATCAATATAACGACAATATTAATGCGGTCAAAAAGCTCTTTACTTATTACTCGACTGTGGTAAAACCCACAAGAAGGGTTATGTTTTTAGCGTGTAAGTTTTTGCAGTCGGGGTTTTTTTTTCATAATTCACTTGCTATAGTTCTAAATATTGAGCTTGCTATGTGCAGGAAGCAGCGTGAAGCTGAAAAATAAATATTATTAAAGTTCTTTTTTTTTTGGGTATTGGTTGTTTGGCGCGTGCGATCGCTAAAATAATATGCATTGCTTACTAACAAAATAAATAATTACCTATGTAAATAATATATGTATAGGCATCGATCATTTAACTGGGGTATGCTCTACGAAATTTTCTACATTTTCTGATAAAAAAATATCAAAATATTACACGAAAGTAAAACAAAATACTGTTAAGTGTCTACACATAATCTATCTAATACGTATGAAATATTTGTAGAGCACCATAAATATATTTTTTAATCCCGTACGTCTCTTTAATACGAGAGCTAGTGCAGCTTGAAATTGGATAGTTGTAAGATATGAGTTCTCCCGGCGCGTTTCTGTAATGCTGTTTCATGATTTTCCAAAGATATGAGGGTTTCAATTTTAAATTGAATAGGAAATATTTATTTACATTTTTATAAATTTGACGCCATTACGGCGCAATGGCTGAACGTTTAGAAGCAGCCTCTTTTCGATTCGGAAGGAAAGTGGAAAACAACATGTTTGATAACATCTCTATTTGAACAAATTCTCTCTGCTATTTGTGTGATACATATGAAGATTTTTTATTATATGCTTGTCTCTTATATAAGTTTGTAATAAGTTTAATAATCTTTTATTTACGACGTCGAGCGACGAATGACAAAGTAAGCACCATATATATATATTTATATAGTAACCACAAAGGTTTTAGATTCGATTACAAGTCTAGTAAGAAGACAAAGCGCGGCGTCAAGTTTGCCATTCAAGACAAAGCTTCGAGAAACAGAAAAGAAAACTAACAAAAACTAAGGAAAACTTTAAAATAACATATTTCTCTGAATTTGTTGACTTAGAAATTCAAGTTAAACTTTCAAGTTTTTAAAAGTTCTGATAATATTTAATTTGCTTAAAAAATCATACATTTACATAATGGTTGTACTTAATACCTAACATAGATCGTAACAAAGCCCTTTGTTATTTGTGCCTACTTGTTTAAAGTTAAAATCAAATAATAATGTGAGTCTTTAGTTACTGACCCTCGTTATACTAGTAACTCACTAACTTCATTTGACTTACAATATATAGTATGACTATATATACGCACAGTTATTCCTTCCTTGGCTCAAAACTAAACTGTTTTTCGAGACATTACGTGTTGAATGGCGACAACGCCGCGCTTTGCCTTGTAACCATGGCGACGAAATGAAAATATGAATTCTTTCCCCCGAGTGGAAAACGAACCCCCAACCGTTGCGCTTACCGTCACAACCTCTGCCACAGCGGCCTATAAATACATCATTTTGTGATGTAAGAATTTAATATAAATTTCAACGCAGTTCTGTTTGTCTTTATAATTAAATATCTTTCATAATGCTTTTGTGCTGCCAAAAATCCAATTAACCTTTGTTATAATGTAAACAGTAGTTCTCTCATTTATCAAAAATGTAGCAACATTTTTATTTGCTGTTTCTTTTTTATCTCTCTTAATAGAATATAGGTTTATACATTTTTATCTTCCCAATTTTCTTTTTTTTTCAGTTTCACGCTGGATCCCGCATATTGCGAATAGACAGAGGGAGCCTAGTGTTAAGATACTTCCACTTACCGTCGAATTCTGGAAAACTTGCGTGTTGAGTGGTGGAACTCAATTTTACGTAAAGAACCGAAAGAGAAATGTCCCTATAAATTGCTTAATACACTTACTGGATCATTACCTAAGAGCATCTAAATAAAAAAGTCGTAACCGGATCATATATTTATTTTACTATCACACGAGAATTTTCTTGCTTTTTCTGAACGACTACATGCAATATATGTCGGCAATCCTTTTTAGACTTAAATTGGTTTGTTTGTATACAGTGACGCGCAAAGACGGCGATTAGAATTTAATTGCAGTTATATGTTAATTGTATTCGTAAAAAATAAACCACCTAAAAAAAAGGGGGTCTAGTGTTAAGACACTCCGTTCTCCATTTTCCGCCGAATTCTGAAGGCATTGCGTGTTGAACGGCATCAACATGAACGTATGAATTTTAATACTACACTCCTAGGTTTTCAGGTATCAGAATACAGCATGAAGATAAAAAAAAGTTAAGTGTCTTTCACGAAATTCAACAAAATTTCAATTTAAAATATTATTCAAGAGACTATCTTACCTACGCTTTTATAACACCTACAATGTATAATGAATGTAGGTCAACGTTTGAAGCCATTCTGTGCCAGTTGTAACTATGCTCACTTTTCCCCGACCATTTCTATATTATTTCTCTTCTATTTAAACGTAGGGCTGTGGAAAATTTAAACATATTTTTTTTATGGAAAACGAGAAACGTGTTTTATATTGGGATAGAAATATTTTTTTTTTTACATTTTTAAAAACTTTATTCCATACTAGAGATAAAAATGTGTTTTTTTTTTTGTATTTTACGTAACGGGATTTGAAACCTGTGGCTCTGGGCGTCGAATAGGTCTAAGCTAAGCCATATATTATTTCCATGCTACGTTGAAATTCTTATTTTAAATTATATAACTATATAAAACACTAGGTAATCGTAAAAATATGATGACAAATTTTAGCTTGAAAATCTTTAGTGATAACTATAAGTACTACATTTTTATTTAGGCTCATATAATTTAGAGCTCGGAGCACATTGTATAGCTTAAGAGCTATGCATGTATATAGTGATATAAGTATCACTGGGTGTAGAAAATGTGTATTTTAGTTATTTCTTCGCTCTGGTGTCGAGGCAAAGCGCGGCGTCGAGTTCTACTACACTCAACACGTAATGCCTCCAGACTTCGGGAGAAAGTGGGGAACTGAATGTCTTAACCCTGGGCTGCCTCTATCTACCCTGCTGTGTGGGGGATACAGTGTGAAGCTGATTTTTTTTGTTTTCTTATCACCTAATAACTTTTACATCACATATCATTTATGCTTCACTGCAGTTTATGCTCCACCTAATGTATGTGTATATACGAGTATGTATAATATATATTAAGACGGGCCAAACATATTTTTCTTTTTTTTTAATTATAGTGAAAATATTGTTTTATAAATCCGTATTGGAAATTGAAAATCCCGATGTGACACCTCTTAATATAATAATTAAGAGCTACTCTTTTATCATATGTATTTTTTCACGAAGCCGCAGGTGAAATATAGTTTTTCATAAAATCACACATAAAGATATAGCACATTTTTATATTTATATAAAAAATACAGCGCACTCGGAAACTAAAACCAAGAGTTCGTTCTAGCATTTTTTCACGGCTCTCAAGTGAAATAAATTGCCATCATTATGAACGGAGATGCATGTAAATTGCTGTAGGAGGTGTATATATATATATATATATACGTTCCAGCGAGGTACTTTTTTAGCCTATCTTCGTGTACTACAGAAAGGATGCCTCTCTTATAGAGCGCTATATGAGATTTTTGTCATTCTATCTTAAGTTGTATTCCATTTGTGTGTTTTGTACCTATACAGGATTTGTAATCTTTTCCTTCTATTGAAGTGATGGCAGAACAGAGTTTCCTTCTATTCACCTGTTTGAAAGGGCTTAGTGGAACCGTAGCACCATTTGTGTACAATCGATGCTACAACATATTCTAGTGTTTTACTTGAGTTGGAATGAAATAACAATAAGTTTCCTTATATTAAATATATTTTGAAGCTACGGAAAGAAGATTAATATAATTTTTATATTGTTATTTTTTGAGATTTACGCTATATTCCACAAACAGCACGCTATGCAGGGGGAACCCAGAGTTAAGACACTCCCTTCCCTATTTTCCACCGAATTCTGAGACCATTGCGTGGTGAGTGGCGAAACATAACGCCGCACTTTGCCTCAATACCAGCGCGAAGAAACTAAAATATAAAATATTTCATTTTCTCGAGTGGCAATCGAACCCACAGCCTATCGCGTTTACACTTACACTTTATGCGCCTACGTCACGACTAGTCTATAGTTTTTTCCATGGATAAAAATTTACACAATCTGTGAACATTTAGCAATAGACAATAAGTCTCTAATTTTCCGTTTATAAACTTCAACGTGGTACGTTGATTAAACTTCAAAACGGACAAAGGCTGCTAAACTTGTATCCAATGGGATAGTTCAGCTGCAGAATCGTTAAATTACCTAACTCATTCAAAAAGTGCAAAAGTGCTTCGTCGTTGAGTTACGGTTTCATAATTCATTTATTTTTCATACATAATTTACAATTCACTTATTAAAAAGAATATATATAATATATTACAATATCTTATATTCGTCTAGCGTAACTTATTGGTTTCTTACAAACATAAAACAACATTAAAAACAATCCAAAAATAATTATTAATATTTAGTAGTTAATAAATAAATAACATCACGGGTCAGGTTTTGATTACATTTGTATCGTATCGTAAGTAAATAAAAGAATATAATGCGGTAACAAAGTAACTTAAGCTGAAAAAAACCAACAATGTATGTATATACATTGCATTACTTTTATTAAAAAAAAACAAACCTTACAACTTACAAAAATAAATATTCCATAAAAGTCGAATAAGCTTTATTATATATAACAGGGGCAAAAATAACAATTGTAAGTTGAACAACTGAAAAGTGAACACAAACAACCGAGTACAAAGGCTAACCTATCCTAAAATTGAACATTCGGCAATGTAAACGAAATACGTTGAAAAAAAATACCGTTTCGTTATTCATTTGCACGGCTCTTTTTAAAATGGGTCAAACGTAAATCGGAAAAAGAGATATATCTAGATAGGTATATTTATTATCTTATTATTTTCCTTATTTATGTAGATACATAAATAAATAAGGAAAATAATATGTTAAAAACATAGTTTCTTAAAGCGGCCCAAAACTCTGATGCTCGTATTACAAGAAAGAGGATTAAATATAAAAAATACATATATAATCTTTGAGATCGTCATGGCGCAGGAGACCGCCGCGTTTACGTGCGACTGTAAACGCAGGCGTCGTGGGTTCGATTCTAACTCGGGAGAATTATATATTTAACCACTGTACTGTGGAATATATTAGTTGTGGGCTACTGTACTGCTTAAAGTTAGATAAAGTTTTTTTTAAATGCTCCGGTCGTCTCATTTAACTGGAGATAATCCATTTTCATTTAAATCCATCCCTTACTAAGGGAATGAGATAAAATAATAATAAAAATGAAATAGTACTCGTAGATGGTAGAGTGAGTCTTTTTGATGGAATCCAATGGATGTAGGTTTGATTCCCCGTGGGAAAATAATAGCAATTTATTCCCATCTTTTTATCAAGGTATATGCCGAAAATGTAAAGAAAAGTAAAATATGTACTCCTTAACTATTTTTGTCACATATAAAATTGTGGTATATATATATAACAGTATATCAATCCAACAAATTCTTTTATCTGCAGAATCAAAGGAACTCCGGCAAGTACAATCGTAAAGAAATCCAGTCGTAAATCCGTCGAGTAAGGCTTCTCAAGCAGTGGCGTGAGGAGGCGATAAATTTCTAATATGTAATTGATCTCAAATGTACATTGCGGATAAAATATCAAAGGCTTTTATATGGTTTCTAGATTGAAACCTAAAAAGGACGTTTTTTTCGTCATTGATATTTTTTGAAGAATATTGTTTGGAATATATTTTTTACTTAAACATTTTATATAACTAAAATGTGTAGAAAACGGCAGTCCGTAATTCGCCGCCAAATCTTGAGCGCTAAGTGTGTCTAACGACGGTCGTCCACGATCAGCGAATAGCAGTAATTGTGATTAAATGTAGGTACACAGCGGGATAAATGGGTGGTCTAACACTTTGCTTTAATATTATATGTATTTACTGTAATTCAGTTGACTTTTTTTAAGGCGATTTTATTTATTTAAATTATGTTTGTTACGCCGTTGTTTTTCTCAAATTTCTCAAAAATGGAGCCTAAGACTCTTAGCCTTTTCTGGTGTGCTTAAAAAAGTGTGAAGATATAAGTTCACAAAATGTCATATAGAGACTTAAAATTTCGTCTTTGTCAGAAATATGTCTGTGTGATCCTGTTTACCAAAAGGTCTGCTGAATAAAAAAAGCAGAACTTTTATTTATTTATTTTAAAATCTATATCAGTTCATTTCGTCATTAAATGCGATGTTTGTGGGTTCAACCCCCTAATTTTATTTAAAGATATGTGTAGACACCATTTCAACTTCTTGGTAATAAGCCAACAATCCTGCTTAGGTATAGCAAATTAAACCAAAAGAATCTATAGTCCAGATATTTTGTTCTCCGCTTTCCACTTTAATTATAGAAATTGCGTGTTGATTGGCTGAAATCAACGAGACACTTTGTAGTGCCACAGCGGGAAACACAATAATTATTTTACCTCTTTCCCAAACGCTGTTCCAATGCGATAGCCTCAAAAGATATATAAGCAAAAAAAAAAGAAATTAAGAAATATACAATAAATCTCGCCACAACTATATTATAATACTATAGCTATAAATGTATATAATTTTCAGTATATAAACGTTATATACTGTATATAATTCAATATACCTTCAGTTCACTGCAATAGGATAACGAACAATAGAGAGAACATTGCAAAGTAGCTAGCTCGATGAATAAGAAATGCTTCGCTTCTGAATCAATAGCAACTCTCGCAGCCTCGCTGAGGAATACGTGTATTTAAACGTGTAGCTGGATAGTGGAATTTCAAATCAGACTTTTTCCATATTACTATTTTAAAATACTTGATTTTTTTTTCAATAATTTAATATTAATTATTGTATAACGTATTAGTGTTACCTTAAGTGATGTTTGTATTCATGGATTCAATAGATGTTCTTCTGTCTACTAGAATAGTATTTAATTCTGACATCTTAAATACAGTTCTTTTGAGTTATGTTGCCTTTTCTTTATACGGTAGTCATTTTTTTACAGCTCCACGCTATATCCCGCATGTACCAGGGTAGGCAAAGAGCTAGTGTTAAGACACTCTCTACTTTCCGCCGAATTCCGGAGACATTGCTTGTTGAGTGCCGAAACTCAACGCCGTAGTTAATAACCAAAATACAAATAATAATATATATGTGTATGTTATGGGCAATATATTGTAAAATTTATTTTCTGTAACTTGTGAGGTTTACTTATTAGCATTTGTTACAATTTTTCTAAAAGAAAACCTTATTTGTGATGTTTCCTTTTATTTTATTTTTAGTGCCTACGTACTTCCCCATTTTCATGACATTTTTTAATACGCTCTTACAATATATCCACTTTTATTCAAGTCGAATCAACCTCAACTTTCGCCATAAAAAATTCATGAAGATCCGATGAAATATAGCTTTTGAAAAATAAAGGACGAGTAAATCTACCATAGAATTTATTATTTAATATGTAATGCTCTTTAAATGATGGAAAATTCTCAGGAAAGCGGACAACTGAGTGTCTTAATACTAAGTTCTCTTTACCGACACTGCTGTATACAAACCTATATTTTACTTGCGAGAGTGAAGCGTAAAGAGTTATGTATGACGCATGCTTAAATTATATATTACCATTTTTTTATAAACAAACTATCCAGCATAAAAATAATTTATCATTTCGAAATAAATGTTCCTGAAATTAGTGAACTCGATCGATTGTGCTTTTAAGCTTTATAATATTATTATGTGTTTTTGTTAGTACAGATAAAGCGAGTCGTTATATAAATGGTCTATATAGTAATTAACCAGGTACGAGCCACTAAACGATGTACGACCGAAGTAGTATTGATTCGAAAGCATTTCTAATTCATCGAGCTTTCGCCATTTTGCAATGTTCTCAACGCTGCTCATAAGCTACTCACTGACGTAACCCACTTTAACTGTTCATTTGCTTACTCTGCCTGTAAATGAATTGATTATTTTCTTATACGGACTGCAGCGAACGTATCAATAACGTAAATACTGTATGTATTATATATACTGTATGTATTATGCGTATATATGTATGTAATAAATTGATTTGTAGCTTTACTATGTTTAAGGTAAGATGGTTTAAAAATAGAGAAAGATGATCATGACACAAAAATTAATATGTAACATATCCACAATAAGTCGTCTCGTTGAAACTATATATAACTTTAAAAAAATCAGACTCACGCTGTATCCGGCACATATCAGGGTTGGCAAAGGGAACGTAGTGTTAAGACACTCCGATCCCCACTTTCTGCCGAATTCTGGGGGCATTGTGTGTTGAGTGGCAGAACTCAGTGCCGCGCTTTGCCTCGACACCAGAGCGAAGTAATGGAAATATAAACGTAAATAAATATTTCACTTCCTCGAGTGGGGATCGAACCCACAACCGACGCGTTACACACCCTTGTGCCGCTGCGCCACGACAGCCTAAATAACTATAACTCACCATGTGGATATTATAAATCATTGCTATGATCTGTTTATAGTCCATAAATAATAAGTCAAATGATGTAATTTCGGTTGAGAACGATGTTGCCAACTAAATCCCTTTACCGATATATATTACGTTACAAATCTAGTTTTAAAACTTGATATGCTAGCGCCATATTAATTGAATATAAATATAGTTTTAATTTTAGTAAATTTTAGTTCATTTTAATTAATTGTATTACAACTTGGTGTCGGTTACATCTAAAGGTAATACGATTAAATATTTGAATAAGAGTTACAAATGAAGTTGTTTATTTCTTGTAAAAATCTAATAGGTGTACAATGTCCACTATCCGAAAAACCACTTAGACATTTCTCGTTCTGCGTTCTTGGCAGCAAACAACCAATAAATCTAATATATATATATTAGTATTCTTAAAATACCTGGCTTATTATTTTTATATAGTATTTTAATAAATACATATGCACTTGTCGGTATGTCACAGCGGCAAACACAATATATTGTCAAATTTAATAATAATACTGTTGTCCCTGACAATGTCGTAGTGTAGTGGGACCCCATTAAATTGCGACACTTACACGCATTGTCTCTTTAATCGCACTAAGAATGTAAAATGCAATGTCTTAGCTTAATTCTTTAAAAAACCCATTTTAAAAACAAGCCGTTTGAATGTTTTTTTTTTCATAGTGTATTTTATTCTACAAATCAATTCATTTTATTTGATACCCATATTGGGTAGGGTTGTGTGAAAATAAGTAATTCGCCATTTTGTTGCGAAAGCCATTTTGCAGTAGTATCGATTATAATTTATATGTAATATGTCATTGTCGTCAGAACTGAAGTTGGACACTACGAAGTGGATCAAATTTAGCTTGCAAGATTTGATATACACTAACATACACACTAATAGGTCAATATAAATAAAAGCTGGTAATAAAAGAATTGTTATTGTTCTCAGTTTCAGCTTTATTCGTTTTTCGGTTTGCGTTTTTGCAATCAGACGTTGCCCCCGCGCCGCGACGGTCTCAAATATCTAAATTGTAGAATATTAAAAGTAAACTTGAGAATGGCACGACAAGTGGCTGTACACCACAAATCGTCGTTCGCCGCGGTTCATAATGACCTAGCAGAACTTAGGCCATTAAAAGTTTTGCTATTAGAAACTCCCTTTCTTATGTCTGAATTATATCCGATGCAGCTATACAATGCCTTGTTTGTTGTCTCTGAAAGATTAAAATTATACCCTACTTTATAATATTATGTGTTAAATATAAGAGAAAGATAAAGATTTAGGGAAGAAAATTTATTTTCATTTCTCCACTCTAATCTCAAAAATTCTTCTCAAGAATCTTAAAAATTAGAAGTAATGCACCAGAATTATAATTGTAAAAAGCTTCTGATAATACATGTATACTAATGGTTTTATAAAAAAACATTTTTGGCGCTCCTCATAAAATTTGCTTAATAAGCTGTCAGGCTAGATTTACACTCTCATGCCCACGATATCTTACTATTTTTAGAATCTTACTGTGTATTTCAACTAGCTAAAATTGGTACTTCCGTCGTTTAGGTGTGTATGGACTATTGTTATTGATATTTTGATGCTAATACCTAGGAAAATACGTGTAACAAGTACCTAGAGGTATATAATTTAATATTTTATATATTTTACTTTTTCCCACGTAGCAGAGTGGGCAGGTAGAACCTAGTGTTAACACAATCCGTCCCTCGCTTTCCGTTCTATTTTTGAGGAATTGTTGAGTGGCGAGGCTCAACGCTGCGTTTAGTCCACCAGATCAGAGAAATTAAAATAATTTAAGTATTATCATTCTCCTGAGTGGAGATCGAACCCACAACTGTCACGTTTACAGACAGACGGTGACCCACTGCTCCACGGCTGCATCTTTTTTTTTTCATTATTCAACTAGTAAATTGTGATTCTCCTACTACCTACCTATACACTAAATTTGGCAGAAACAACACACTATACACACAATTTTTCGCACTCTCTTTAGACAACGAACGTTTGTGAACGTATCTATTTGAATATTTTAAAGCTGAAGAGTTAGTTCAGTAGACCGCGCTAACTTCGGAAGCTGCTAGTTAGAAATAAAATATATTTTCTGTGTTTGATAGTCCATTTATCGTGGAATTTTATTAGATTCGATCCAACCCACTGTACCTGCAGAGTTACTTTGAATGTATTATGAGTCCTATACAAGTTCATTTAGGACCCATAATATATTCGAATTTTGTATACATATAGGTGTTTTTTTCTGTGTCACGCTATATCACAAAGATACGCAGTGGGAACCAGAGAACCTAGTGTTAAGACACTTCTGTTCCCCGTTCTGCAGAATTCCTGAGATGTTGAGTGGCGGAACTCAACGCCGCGCTTTGCTTATAAAAACTAGTTAAGATATAAAATAGCATAGCAGTTAGCCAATTATTAATCTATCTATGTAGAAATAAGACAAAATAGAAGCATTTATTATATTTCATGTAAAATTATTATAAAAGTCATCGCTTCATTAGCAAAGTAGCGGTTCAATCGCAAATCACAAGTGAGGAATTGTGAAACGTGTCGACTGGACAATCGCCAATAGTCGCGTCCGTCTGTGATATTAATATTGGTTAATGTCGGTCTGGTTTGCGAATATATATATATAGTGCTCTATAGCACTGTATAGTTCGCTATCGCGCTATTTATGTGATAGTATAATTCATATTAATGTTCCTTTTTTGCGTGTTTTAGAGTTCCGTATCATAAAATAAAAAATGGAAACCTTATAATATTGTTATTCGTCCGCCTAGCTGTCTGTTTGTCTGACCACAAGTGATGCATTTTGACCACGATGATTTTGTGTTCGCACTTAGCGTGGATGTGATTTTGACAATAATGGCATTTATTAAAATTTTTAAATGAATACTTTGTTAGCGACATAAGCGGTTTGACATTGTTACTGAATCCCTGTATACTTAATTTTAGACACGGATATTTATAAAAGGATTATTTAGAGGCTATTGTGGCACAGTGACGCAACGGCTGACTATAGACACGTTAGTGGAGGAGTCGATCACCAATCGAGGCGTCAAATTATTTTGATTCATTAATTGCGCCGTTGAGCTCCTCCACTATAAACAAGCTGATACTAAAACACAGAAATATAACACTAACAAGTGAAGAGACACGCAATATTTTACTAAACTATGTCTGCAAATAGAATGTTACGAAGAAAAGAACATTTTTAAATGTAATGTGTAATTAATTTTGCGGTTTGAAATTTTAGTAACGTTATTGGACGCGAGCTGCAAAAATTCGCACCGCCTGAAACCATTATACGAACTTTATATTTCATATAGCGGGGAAATAATTTAATTTCCCCACTCTAGTAAGAAAATCGGCATGTAAAACTACTAGTATAGGCTCAGTAGTCATAAAATAACAAAAATATTTTATTAAATTTTACTTATCACATATGAATAAAAATGTTTTTGTAAAGAAAATTTATTTTCCCTGCAGGCAGTAATATGAAAATTAGGTTCAAATATTTTGTAAAAAATTTAGCAAAGAATCCAACGGAAACGAGTATAAAATGGTCGGAGCTTTTCATGAAAATCCGTGCTTTATTTCTCAGGAGATCATAAATTTAAATAAACATTCACCGTAGAGCTTAAATGTTATGTTTATATGGTTATGGTGAGAATTTGGACAGTTGTGGCGTGACGTGCCTGATGGTCGATGGTCGACGTGAGAAATATTCTTGTGGCTGATGTCAATAAAAAATCTTATTAAAAATAAAAATTTAAATATGATATTTTAAACGTGAGTTTTATTTATTTACATACCTGTACATTTGATTCTCAATAATTTAAAATATCCCGGAGACTAAACTCTCTGCACTTTAATTTATTCATTTAGAGACATTACCTATAGACACACAGTCTATAAACGCGATAGCTATGGATTTGATTCTCACTCTAGAAAATGAAGTATTATCATTTTCCCGCTTTAGTAACAACACAAAACACATCGTTGAGTTCTGCACAGGCGATATACGAGTATATAACAAAAATTAGGCCATGCATTTTATGACTCAATTTTTTCAGAAAAGAGAATTACATAAGTTATTTCTTAATAATCTAGTAGAAACTATTTGTGCCAGAAATATCAAACCAAATTGTCGAAGCATTCAGTACATATCGATTAAGATATCGTTGAGATATTCAATAAGACCTTGAACATGCCAATTGCCTGTGGAATTTCATTTAGTGAATTTTACGCGGTCTTGTACAGAATTTGTCGTGTACAAACTTTTATTATATGCACATATTTTCTAGACTGTTGTGGCACAGTTGGTGGCAGCGTCTAAATGTAAATGCGACGGAGGTAGGTTTGATTCTTTTCCTCGTTATGGTAACGAGACGCCGATGCGACGTTGATTTTTGCAACTTAATCCGCAATGTCTCAAAAAGTGTCTTAAGTACAAATACTATTTTCTTTATTGTGTAGGAGTGACTTCTAATCTTACAAAGGCTACTATAGAATTGATATCTTTGAATATTAAATGTATCAATGTATTTTATTCCTATGATTTGCTATATTAGTCAAAAATATAATCTTATTATTTATTCTACATAATTGTTTGTTAAAGCGTCAAGCAGATGATTGAAAAAACTGCAAAGCGGTTCGTTTTTTGTATTCTTTCAAAATTGAAAGCGTTTGCGTTAAAAATTAAAAAGTGGAGGAAACTGCTCAACTGTTACTAGCACGACGACTATTTATTTATTCTTGTTTTGTTTTCACTCTTGGCAAAAAAATTATAACAAATACCATTTACATCATATAGAACGTACTTAAAGTTAAAGTTTCGGGTTTATACTTTGTCCAGGATATTGCACGGTAAGCAGAGACAACCGTCAACACACTCCGTTGAGAGGCACAACTCAACGCCGTCTTATCAAAGGGAGAATGAAAATAATTTAAATATAATGAGGTAGATATTGAAAATAACTTATTATTAAATATATTTTTTTTTCTCCCGAGGGGACATAGATATCATGTAAGAAACCTAAATTTATCTGTTCTGGAAACCTTTAAGATAGCACGAAATATTTGTCTGTGTCGCAAATTTACTCTTTAAACTAAAAACTTTGTAACTCAAAACTCATATAAAACTTTAGTAAAGTTTAAGTAGATGACGGTCGTGATCTATGTGCACCCTAGTAAAAGTCGTTTTGACTAGATTTACAAAATTCAACTTTTGGGCATCGGTACCAAGCTTTATAAAAAATAGCTTCATGTTTATTCCCCGTAGCAGAGTAGGCAGAAGGAAACTAGTGTTCCACATTCACCACTCAATTTTTGAGACATTGCGTTAAGTGGCGGAATCCAACGCTGCGCTTTTTTATATAACTGTGAATCGAGCCCACAACCGTCACGTTTATAGTCATATGTTATGCCACAGCGTCATGACGGCCTTATATTTTACTTTGCTTAATTTCTCTACTAAGATTTTTCTTTTGTATGCTATAAGATCCCTTTTATTGTAAGGCTATGGACGAGGGCCTGCCTACCTACAAAACGGGGCCAGTCACAATGGTGCCAATGTTACGTCAATATTCTGTACATTTTCAATCTCACAGCATCCAATACATTTTCAATTTATAAGCGTTGCTGGGAATTCAAAGGGAACTTTGATAGAGGCGATCGCGCTATTACATATTCTAAACAAAAATATTGAATTTTTTGGTAAGTTAAGGGAAGGTTATATATTTATAGTTATTGAATGCTTGAGGCCATCATGATGCATGGTATCTTGGTAAATGTGATGCTTGTGGGTCCGTTTCCCACCTATTTTAATATTCCCGTTTTAGCACGACTAATCGTGGCATTGAGTTTCGCTACTTTACACGCAATGTCCTGCAACCAGGGACAAAGTGAAGGACGGAGTATCTTGACACTAGGTGAGAACCTAGTGTCAAGATACTCCGTATGTGTATCCCACATACCTGTAGCAGGCCTGTAGTATAAGAAAAAAAATATTCTAATGCTAATTTAATCCTAATAATTCCTAGTTTTGTGAGGACATTGTCAAGAATATATTTACGCTTCTTAATCTGAATCACATTGTATAGTATGCCAATTCGAATTGTTACTGTATTCGCCGGAAATAAATCCGTAGTCCGAATGTAAATAATGTTACACCTCGCAGTCGCTAGCCGTGACTCTGGCAGCGCTCCAAAGTATATGATAATTATCGTCATATTATTTCCACAAACTTATTTATTTCTTTTCGCATATTCTATTTTATTTACAGATATTTTATTTATCTACCTTCATAATAATATAAAGTTATAGTTTTAATATTTTAATGGTATAGATTTTTACTAATACTAGAAATGTGAACGTGAGGTTCACGAGGTTAGGTACCCTATTATATGTGGGAGATGTAAAAAATGTATGAAGAAAAGATGTTTCTTGTGGTGTTAAGATATTTCGATACTCTTAAAAATCAGTTATCTATCATAATAATCTCTTAAGTATATGAATTACACTATTTATTCATGTTAGTCTTTTAAGGCACTAAAATATTTTGTCGCTCTGTTGACGTAAATATAGCAAATAGTGTGACACGATAAGAATTCTATATAATTTAATTTAGTTTATTAACGTGTGTGGATGAGTTAGTAGCCAATATGTCAAGTAACTTTTCCAAAATTTTTTTTAAGTATTAATATTTTTAAGAATAATAATAAGTGCAGTGAAGTATAAAAGTGTTGTATGCAAAAACTAGCTTAAATCTAAACCCAGCTGGTTTGATAGAAGTACGTGTATGTAAATCATCAACTATGAAAATTATACTTTGCATAAATTTATTAGAGATATTTACGATTTTTTTAAAGAGAGCTTTTCAAGAACGTATAATTCCCGCTTTTTTGTCTAGTGCTCAGATAAACAATCTATTCTAAATGTCACTCAACTTTGGATGCAAATCGAACCTACAGCCATCGCGGGTTGCATTCTCCATATGGTGATGGCGTTATTTTCCTCAATAACACCAAAACCTTGTACCTAGTGTTTACGTTACCCCATTTACGAGACATCTTGAGTGATGGAAATCAATCCCGTACTGTGTCTTGTCGACTGGAACCCACAACCACTAACAGAGTTCATCACCTCTGCGGTGATGGCATCCTTTAACATAATGATCATCAAAAACCTGTAGGTACGGTATACTTCGTCTAACAGACGTTGAAAACTATCGTAGTCTATTGTACGCGCGATTGTATCGTTGCATCCGACGTTGCGCTCAAAGCGTGTCACTGCAGTAGTGGGTACATTCATAGCGAAGAAGTACTGAAGTAACTAGCTCTAAATTGTTTGTTTTTTTTATTATCGTTACGTATTTATTTGTAAAGAAGATGATCACTCTGTTTTACTATGTTCGCTTGGACTACGTGTGTTCAATACGCTAGAACGCGCAGAAAGTAACGCCATTTTTTTTTTTCATATTGAATGGCGAAGAAAGTTCTTGTCTTAGATCGTATTCGTTCGTTTTAATAATTAAAGGCGCTAAATATTTTATCTTAAAATTTATTTTTTTATAAATTATGCATGATCGATTTATGACACTATTATGTCATGTAGAGTCAGGCTTTCCATCGAATTTTTCTTTCTAATAAAAGGTATTTTTTTAAAATAAATCAAGATCTTTTAATTTCAGTGCATTTGAGGATACTAAGGAATATTTAATATTTGATGAATGAATAAACTTATCTCAGCGTGTTGTATTCTGCGTCACGTTCACGACCGTCCTGTATTTATTTATATAATCCGAATGTATTCGTAGGATTATTTTACGTGTTTGTTTCGTGTGACAGTTATCTTTGTGTCCTTTCTACCCACTTGAACTTGTAATATTAATACTGGTCACCACCCTCTGCTTTGTTTCTAGAAGTACAAGTTAGTGATAAAATGGACGTTCTCCTGTCTTAGAGCTTCTCTACATTAAAATTTCAACTTTCCAAATCCAGCTATTATATTTGTGCATTGTCTGTCAGTTATTCAGTAATACGCGTTTAGATTCATGTATACAGTTTTAAAGCAGAATTTTATATTCTTGATTAGAACTCACAATATATCAAATAATGTTTCTACATCAGTATTCATAAATAAAATAAAATAAATATTTAATCATATAAGATTTGTGCCCTTGTGCCCACTTGTCCACTCAAGGAAATTTAATATTTAATGTTTCTCTGGTAACGCTTTGGTAACGAGGCAAAGCGCGTCGTTTTCGCAACTTAACACGAAACTGTCCAAAGAAAAGTAATTATAGATCATTCATAAATCCACAATGTACTCATCACTAAAGCAGATATAGTTCAAAACTTCACAAAGCATTAAGTTGAATCAAAGTTGGAGTTCAATCAGTTGAAATATTCTTGTTACGTAGGCTGTGCGGCCAAACACGGCTTAGTGGAGGTAATGCCATTAGTGCGAGCGAGAATTCAACATGGCATGCTATGTATGAGTTATGACGAATAATCTGATTCTGTATCGGTTGGTAGGGCAGGTTTATATGTCAAATCATTATTCAATTTTAATTTTAGTGTCACACTATATCCCGCACATAGCAGAGTAGGCAGAGAAAACCTAGTGTTAAGACACTCCTTTCTGTACTTTCCGCCGAATTCTGGAGGTTGAGTTGCGTAACTTCACTTTGCCTCTACACCAGAACGAATAAATAAAAATATTAAATATTTAATTTCTTCGAGTTGAATTCGCATCCACAGTCCGTCGCGATTACAGTCACACTGTACGAGTATCCTCGTATGTACCTCTACGACACGACTGGCTTCAAAATATTTTTGGTGTAATGATATTTCTGTGAAAAATATAAAATAAAAAATATGAGCTTAATTTTGTGCTCTTGTTTGTATGTGTGTTTGTGTTAATATATATCTATATAGAATTACGACATTATTCTTAAGAATGATAGGTCAGATACAGACCTTAAATTCATAACATGATGTGTACCTACTTTTCTAGAACATATAAATCAAGAAGTATTTTTTACTTTACACTTTCTAGTTAGTGTCAAGACATTACGTTCATCCCTTCCGTCTGTATTCCCCATTTTGCTTTGCCAGGACGAGGGAAAGCGAATAAATAATTTCCCCAAGTAGGAATCGAATCCACAAGTACTTACAATCAGAATTTAGCTCATGTCATCGAATGATGACATAAAAACCCCAAAGTTAAATCTCTTAAAACATAAGTTTAGGTATAGGCACATACGTAATTCAATTACTTCGGAAACGGTAACGGTGCAATATCGTTCAATCTATCCCTCGGCAAACTGAAAAAATGACACATTTCAATAGCCTTCTCTCCATTAGGGTTGATTAGCTTTCAAGTAGTATTCGAATTTCAATTTTGTTACTTTGCTACCTTTATTTATTTTACTTTTTTTTTAGTTTGTATTTTTTCCTTTTTATATGAGCTTTGGGGTAGGTATAATATATATATGTTTTTTTTTGTTTCACGTTACGGGATATCTCATATAGCAGGATCTTCCCTACTATATGAGGTGAGGCACAAAGATATTAAGTTGAGTGGCGGAACTTAACACTGCGCTTTCTTCCTTCCTTGAAGTGGAGATCTAATCCACAACTGTCGCAGTTTCAGCCAGACATTACATTTCGTGTATTGTACATTTAGTTGCGGTTGCGAGAGCATGTATATCTGGTTCAGTTCAATTTGTAATTAGATCGTAATATCTATGCTGCTTTTACAAAATGTAATAGTTCACAAATATTCTTTAGAACAATTTTTTTTACAATTTTAACTATAATATCTAATTTAACTATAATATAATATATTAGTTTTAACACATTTTCATTACCCCTAGCAGAGTAGGTAGTTAGGTCATACCACTTTTGCTTCATCCACTGCCATCGATCACATTATATTATATAGCCTCAGGGGAATCTTCATGCTTTTACCTTACCTTGCTCCAGTAAATATAATAGAATGTGTTTCCTTCCAAAGGTCAGTGTGAAGCCCGTTTGTCCCTTTTATTACTCACTCTTGGATCGTATATCAGAAAGCAAAATTCTTTCGAAAGTCGATTGCGATATTTGAAATATATTTACGTAGATCCGGCATCAGTACTATATTTTTTACATACTCCGTATTGTAAATATAATATGTTTTTATGTAATATTCTTATAGGTTAGACGTTATGTAGTTAAATTTTACATGTTTGTTGAAGTACTTTTTCATACTTTGGGAAAGTACGATCAACATAATAAGGTTTTTCTTAGCTTCACACTTTTTCCCGCACATAGCAGATGGGAACCAAGGGTTAAGACACTCCGCTCTCCACTTTCCGCTGAGTTCTGGAGACATTGTGTGTGGAGTGGAGGAACTGAACGACAGAACAAAGACTTATACAGTTAAATAAATAATTTTATCCTTTCTCATTCAAATAGCACAAGTGGTTCGTTTAAATGAACCAATAAAAAGCAGTTTTAAATATACCAAGTAATAGAAATATGCAAATTTTATATAATTAGCTTTCATAAGAGATTTCTCAATAGAAAATTAAATATACTTCAATCGCTCAACCCTGAAAGCTGTGACTAATGACTCGTTTTGCATGTAAGGTTAGCAAATATAAATGTGGATGTTTATAATTTTGTGATATAAGTTTTGACTGACTTGATTTGTTTGTAACTTTTAGAATCTTAACTAGAATGTGAAATAAGAGTGGAAATATATATATATTTTGGAGTGGAAAATTCTATAGGTTATTGTCTAAATATTTTCAATATTCGTATTATGGATGAATGTACAAAATTAATTGTTAAATTTAAATGGTAAATAATTTGAATTAAAAATTATGAATTTTAAATTTTTTATGTTACAATTATCGTATGGTGGAAGAAATATTTTATTTTTTCGAGTAGGAATCGAGCCCGCAACCTGTGTTTAGCCACACACTTGCGCCACGAGTGTTCTCCTTTAATGAGTAATAAAGTCTATTGGCGACCCTAACATGGCCGTACTACAATATCGTTAATGGGATTTCAGGCTGCATTTTATATTATGGGGTAATGTAATGGCTGATTGCATTAGCTGTATTAATGCAATTTTCAAGATTACCTTCGCCTCGACAATAGAACGTTATTGAATTCCTACTCGTAGGTAGGCGTTTATTTTTTTTTTTTTTTTTATGGGAGAGGACAAGGCAAACGAGCGTTCGGGTCACCTGATGGTAAGTGATCACCGCCGCCCACGACCCCATGCAACACCAGAGGAGCCACAGGTGCGTTGCCAGCCTTTAAGGTGGAGATGAAGGGCACCGGGGCCCGGCATTACCTAATGCGAAACGCAGTGGCAAGGGCCACTACTTCACGCCGGTTTAAGATGCCGGGGGTGGTATTAAATCCGGTCGAGTCTGCCCATGCGTATTGCCATTACTGGCGACGTGACTCTTCCACACGTACTTTAGTCGCCTCTTACGACACCGACAGTACCAGGGTGATCCTATTCTAAGCCGGGACCACACGGCTAAAAGACTTATTTAGAAGGAAGAAGATAGATCCTTCAAAACTTTGTTTGCTTCAAATATTGTTCGCTTTTTTATTATTTTTGTCTATTGTTTTACTTTTTTTTAATTTTTGTATATAGCTTTTTAACATAAAATTTAGCTAGTGTTATTTTTTTTTTGTTATTTAAGAATTAGATACTGTTAATTTGCATTTAGATATTGTTAATTCGAATTCTATGCCTCTTGTCCTATTTATACATATTTTGTCGAAAAAAGTTATTCCAGTTTATAGTTTCAGCTTCACGCTATATCCCGCACACAGCAGGGTGGTAGGCAGAGGGAACCTCGGTGTTAAAACACTAAGTTCCCCACTTTCTGCCGAAGTCTGGAGGCATTGCGTGTTGAGTGGCAGAACTCAACGCCGCGCTTTGCCTCGACACCAGAATGAAGAAAATGGAAATATAAACGTAAATAAATATTTCACTTCCACGGGTGGGAATCTAACCCACAACCGTCGCGCTACAGTCACACCCTTGTGCCACTACGCTACGAAGGCCTCTATTAATAATAATTCTTTATAGTTTCAGTATAAAGAATAATTATTCAGTTGAAAGTGGGAAACGGAATGTCTTAACACTAGGTTCCCTCTGCCTACTCTGCTGTGTGTGGGATACATGCTGAACCTGAAGCTGTTAAATGATAATTCTCAGTCAACCTTGTATTCCCGTTAAAGAACAGAGAAATAAAATCATTATTTTTACTACCAACATAGTATATTATCAATCATAAAGTAACGGATTTCCGCTTATTTTTTGCAATGTTGTCCCAACGGATTAAGGGTAACCCTGTTTGAATACGCAATACATGAAAAACTTTATCATTACATTAAAGGATTTGAAAGGATCTAAACATTTGTATTCCGTTAGCGTTGTTGCTCGTCACTAATGGAATAATATGACGAGAAATTCGATATTTTTAATTATTTTTAGGGTTCCGTACTTTTTGAGGAAAAATGGAACCCTTATAATATAAGTTGGGTTGTCCGTCTGTCAAGACTCTTTTTCTCAGGAACTTTTGGAGGTATCGAGGAGAGAGAGTGAAATTTAAACCATATACTCAGATCTACGTCACTATGATTTCCTCACAAATATATTATAAATATATATTTATATCTCATAAATATATATTTCTGTATTTACTTATAAAAAAGATATGGCCGTTTATATCGCAAAAAAAGAGTGCGACACTATAAAGGGAATCAAAATTAATGGGATACTTTCGGTTAACCTAGAATTATGAAATTTGACATCTTATATAGTATTTACAGGTAGTATTAGTTCACAAGAAAATCTGAAAACTGTATATTTATGATTAAATCTTAAAAACTGATGGGGAGCAAAATTTAAGTATTAAAGCCGCTAGCTAGTTCAAGTGGGGTATCAGATTAAAGGCTCTGGCTAAGCTAAGCCCGAATTTCAATCCAATTTTCATACGGAACCCTCGGTGGGCGAGCCCGACTCGCGCTTGCATTATAATTAATATAAGACACCGCGGAAACGCTGCAGCAGAATATGCGATTGTAAACACGACGGTTTTGGACTCTGTTCCCACTCGAAAAAAAAAATTTTCATTTTCTCGCCCTAGTAACAAAACAAAGCGCGACTTACTCGGCTAAATGTAGGATAAAGTAATTTTAATAATTTTCTTTATTATCATCAATAGTTAAACGAAACGCTAAACGAAAATGTCTACGTGTACTAAATAAAATGTAATTAATTACTTAGCCCATGTATGTGTAGAGATATATTAAATGTAAATTAATAAATTATATGTTATCTTGTTACAGGGGCTTCGGGAAACAAGGGTTCCAGTGTCAAGGTGAGGCTTTTCGAAATTTAATTCGCGGTGAAAACAATTTATTGTAAAGGTAACTTAGCAGATGTCATTATGAATTATCTTTTACTTAATAATTAAGGTTAAGTTAGCGAATCTTTAATCAATAGATTCAAAGAAAGAAAATAGGCTTAGTCGTATAAACTTTTTTAAGAAAAATTATTTTAGAGAATATTGTAGAGAATTATTAAGTATACAAAGCATGGCGGTGACACTCAGCACGCTGTCTCGAAAATTAGGCAGATTTTAGACAGAGAAAGGAGGTTGATACCTTAATACTAGGTTCCCTCTGTTAACGCCAATATATGCAGGATACAGAGTGAAAAAAAATTCAGACCAATTTATCAAACTAATTTTCTAATATTTAATTACTTAAAATTATATGTTTGGTACTTATATAAAATATTATACCTATACGCATGGTATATAAAAATTTATAATATAAGCCTTAACAAAAGTAATATAAAATTGCAGTATGCAGCTTCGTTGTGCACAAGAGATGTCACGAATACGTCACTTTCACGTGCCCCGGCGCAGACAAAGGCGCGGATTCAGACGTAAGTTTTTTTTAATTATAATAATTTAAGAAATAATATACTTCCTTTAAGAATCTAAAACTATATTAGTCACGAGGGATATGTACATATGTTGTAATCTATGTGTTAGGTACATATTTATATTCATCGAATAATGTCGACCGTTGGTTGATACAGGGAAATTTTAAGAAAATAAATCAGGAGTTATTTGTCGCTAGTCGTTCAGATTATACATGAGTTAAAAGTTATATATTTTTTAAACATAGGAATTCTTGTATAAATATATTCATGTATATTACTATAATTTTCTAAAAATTCATGCTCTATTAGAGATAACAGTATAGGTACTTGTAATGGTTTCTTGTTAACATTTGTGCTTTGTTTTCAGCATTTTTTTAGGATCCCTATTTAAACATTTTTCTTGTGAAAATTTTCTTATTTTTATTTGACATAATTTTACATATTTATGTTAATATTGTTGTGGGTTTTAAATCCCTGAACCTTTATATTCGAAATAAGAATGTTACTGTTAGTGAAAACTGATGCTCACGCTACCGGAAGCACTATATATCACGAAAAAATGATTAATGCTAGATTATATGTATCTATAGTCTACTAAATCTACAGGATGCAGGACGACAGGAGACTGTCGTGGTCAAGGGGAACAGTATATGACTAAACGCAACGATTGTAGGTTCGATTCCCATTTGGATCGATCACTGTCACGTGTAAAAAGTGCTCAATTAAAAAAATACTTTACAAACCCCAGTTAAAAAATTAACCTATATTTCTTTTAAATTATAAGAGAACACGGACGTTTATGATAGCGGCGTTTTTTTTCACCATTCACATAATTGATTGTATTAATCAACTCGATGATTGAATCGGTAGAAAAAAAACGTGGAATTGCTCCCGGTCAATAGAAGAGGAATGGAAATCTCCGTGTAGCCTGTGAATGTAGTGGTTTGTAAAGGCTAAGTTGTAGGTTGTGGGTTCGATCGACACTCAAATTATATACATATTACAAGCATAATAATTTTAAAAAATCTATAATAAAAAAACAACTCGTTTTTTCCTGCATAGGTACGCCGAGAGTACTTAAAGTACACGTAACTCAGCGCCACATTCTATCTACTAGAGAAGAAAATGAAAATAATTGAAATATAATAATTTCCCTAAATGAAGATTGAACTCACAGCCATTACGTTTATAGTAAGATAGCGTCGCACAGTGCCACGACGGCCTCGATTATTTTTTCACTTGACATAAATCCTCTTAATGTAATAAAGTATGCGTACAAAGTCGTATGTTACTTTTTATTCTGATCCATCAAATTTTCTCGTTGAGTAATTGAATAATCGACGTAAATTGAATTTTCTCCGTCGAGCATGGCGTCGAGCTGGTGTGGTCTGGCATAATATTATCTTGGCAATTATTAAGACCATGTAAACTCCCAGTTTCTATATATTAAAAATATATTTAGAAATACCCGTCGCTGCGACTACGAACGTTACGGTTTTGGGTTTGAATGAAAAAAGACGCATAAAACAATCACAAATCGCGGCATTAAGTTTCACGTAGTGCTTGCCTCTTTCCTACAAAAAAAACTGCAATAAAATTTTAAATTCATTTAGATTTCTGACACCATCGAATTCTTATCAGATACATTAAGTATATGACACATGGTTGCGAAGTCCTGTTTTGTTTAAAATACTTTTAAAACACCATAATTATTGACCATTATTTGCAGTCAACGTTCAAAAAAAATTTGCACATAATCTAACCACAACAGTTAACGAATGGTTCAATATAGCGTTTGACATATTAACCGAGAATCAATACGTCTTAATAGTGATGCGTGCTTTCTATTTCATTAGTTTTCCCCTTTTTAGCCCCTTTGGGGTTAATAATTAACGCAATATATAAATGTTAACCTCAATCGAACCAAAAATCATCGCGTACATTCTAACAATTCATAAGTATAATAGTAACCTACGACAGGAAAATGTACTCATAGTAAACGAGCACTTATTTAATCCTAAGATTCTATAGTTAATTGAATCTTAAATAAGTAAGTATATGGATTAAACAGAAAAACAGACTACATTATTTCTTATCTTACTAAAAATTATTCTTAATTAATTAGAGCGCTTATACTGTTTCCAATAGGATTCGAGTGACTATACTTTCAAATTTTTATACGTTTCTAAATATTTTTCTTTTTAATACGTGCTTAAGACTCTTAAAAAATATTTAAATAAACATAATTCTCTTTTAATCTCAATACTAAATCAGTATTTCCCTGGAATCCATTAAGGCTTTTTTTAATTAAAGTTAATGGCGCACAGACTATCTTTCTTAAAAATTTATTATTATTATTATTATTTTCTTTATCCAAGGTTGGGTATTGTTTTAATTTCTTATGTAAAACTTGAGCTTTTATAAAAAAGTTAAAGCGTACCCTATTAAATTAAGTATTTTCATCATTATTGTTAAATATGTTTATGTTTACAAATAAAATGATTATTATGCAAGTTCCTCGGTGAAAATTTTTCATGAGTTGAGTACTGTTTTATTTTAAATAACTGGTAAAGCAAGCGTCGCACTCGCTCGCCGAGGGTCCGTATGAATTTCAAGTCAAAAATACCTACAGCTGAAAATAGTTTTGCACTTATACAAAAAAATATTAAACTTTGATGCGGATAGATTTTGCATGAACGCCCAGTCCCTAGTCAGCAATTTCAATTTCACTATGCCATTTAATTTAATTTTTATCGTGAAAAACGTAATTTTTATCGTGGCGCGCCAGGCGCCACTCGTTAGGCTAACACACTATCCATGCGACCCTTTGTATTCTTTTAATTCATTTTTAGTAACTTTATTTATCCTGTAACTTTTTCCTCGATATTAATGTTTCTTTTTTGTATATCCCTCATATATAAGACTCGGTTCCCCAGTTTTCGTACAAAGTCTTGAGACATTGCGTTATAAGTGGAACTCAACTCAGCCAATTAATTACCTGAGTGATATATATTAGAGTGAACATAACCCACAATGTTCTTAGGCAAGTTAAGCAAATGATAACATATATGTTTCAAATTAATTAAATTTCGAGATCACACCAGTTCTATGTTCATTATTCTCAAACCTATTGCCATAATTAAACACAATAGTCCAAATTTTCAACCTCATCAATTCTCGTACCATTGTGTTGAATCTCTTATGAATTACGTATATGCCTGATAAAGGAGAGTATACAAATGTTACTTCAAGGCCCTCATCCTATTTGGATTACTTGTGGGTTTGTAATGGATGTATAGAAACGAACTCCATCCACTTGGAAGGTTATCGTGTGAAGTAAACCTTAGTAAACCTTTAGATAGTAAATACTATGGATGATGATTAAGAGCACCTCCTATAAATAAGATAGTTATATAGGTTCGATCCACATTCAGGAGAATGATTAAACCCAAAATTTTCCCATTGTGATAGTAAGTCTTGAAATTTTACGGAAATCCGGGAACGGAAGTATCTCAAAAATCTTTTTATATTCATAGACACATTGCATGTATAGTGAAGCCTCGATAGTTATGGAATAAAATACGGACGTCCAAATACTGACAAACAGACAGATATGACAAATCTATGAGAATTCCGATTTGTGTTATATAGAGTTACGCCACAAATTTCACGATCACTTTTGATTCATAAAATTACAAATGCAATTTATTTTCATGTATGAATGATACATATATATGTACCTAAAGATAGTTTATTAAAAATGCATATTTTGGCAATATAAAAACAATATAAGCCGCGACTGACCGCAACCGGACATTTAATAAATATTCTACAAAGTATAATTAAAGTAGAGTAGTTGATCGCGAACATGTACACGCTACGGCGACACGGCACACAATTATTATAATTATTGGGAATATATACAGATATATTATATACAGATATATTTTATAAAATGCTGTCTCTTTAGAGTAAATGCATTATATATAAATTTATTTTTTATTTATTTATTGTTTTTTATTTTTTCATTTATTCTTTTAGTATCTTAGCGCCATAATTAGCTTAACAAAAATTTGATATTTAAATATTTTTTTAAGTTGTTTTTTACCTTCAAGGCCGTTCTGTAATGCACAAGATAAGTAGATAGTAAAAATCGTAAATTTGTGAATAACACAGTATTTAAAAAAATACTTAGGCAGTCCACGTAAATGCCTTTGCTCTCTTTTAAATGTAACACAAATTATGTGCCTAGTTAACATTATTAATATAATCTTTATAGTATTTGAAGAAAAGCTTATATATTATGAAGGAAGAAATGACGTGGATGCTAAATAAAAGGTTAAGCTAACAAGAAAATATTGTATGAATAGTAAATTTTGAGCACTTATAATGAAATTCCGCTTTATCTTTGCAAACTCACAAAGGAAATACAATTAAGTGTAGTTGCTTAATTATGTAAAAGCCATTAGTATGAATATCTATAGTTAGAGAAACAACATTGTATTTTTGACATAATTGATTTTTTTCGTTCCGGTCTACATTTCAAGTAGGTTTGCGTGTTCATCGACGTAACTTAACGCTGCGCTTTATCAATACTGGGTAGGGTGTCCGGTGGTCTATTACACGCTTATATACGAGTTAAATATTATTATTAAATATATAATTTTCACAAATTTTTAGGCAAATTATAATAAAAGAAAAAAATTATGTTATTTACATTCTGAATACATTTGACATTTGTATACAAAACAGTCTTAAATGAATAATAATAACCTCTCTTCATGATCGTGATACTCGTAATGTAAATTACACTTTGATGTATATCAGACATCATTGAAAGCGCGTTGCTCACACGCTGTAATTAATTACAGAGGACGTCACTTGTTAAATATTATAAAAATAAACATAACTAAGATGAAACGTAAATTCTATAATAGATGTGATAAATAATTGTGACTGTACTTAAATATCAAAAACATATGTAGTCACCGTGGCGCAGTTGCACAACTTCTGTAAACACGACGAAGTTGTGGGTTCGACTCCCACGAAAAACATAAATCCCGACTGCATAAAACTAAAAAGAAAAAAAAAACAAGCCCAATAGTTTATTAAGATTAACAGTCGGGACCTCTTTAAGTTATGCGGGGTTGCTTGTAAAGATTTTATTGATTGAAGAGTTACTATTTCTTACTTTTTTGTTACGATTCATTAGGTTTATTTTTAAATTACTGACCAAAAGGAAAATTGTTACTCGCAAGAGGAGTACCCTTCTGTCGGAGAGTGTCGAACTAACTTTTACCGAATCTAATAAGAAGTTTTTTAACGTAGACATTATTGACGAAGTTCTTACACCTACTGAAGAAATATTTACTGCGGTAAAAAAGTTTCGTTTATTTTCTTTTCACATTAAAAAGTTTTCGGTTTAAAGACTTTATTTGAAAAGATTTTTATATCTTATTGTGGTGAAAGTTTATATGGCAGACTTCTAACTTATGTTGAATAACTAAAGATACTTTAAATATATATTATTATTCTTTTAAACGAATACATTAAATTTTTGCTTACTTTAATAATATAATTTAAAAATATTTTTTCCTCTCATTTTACTTTCGTATTAATATTTTGGTCAAAAGTGTCGGCGTTTTACGGCGGTATTAGGTATCACCAATCAATAATGCTCTAGTAAAACTTTTAATAAAATGGTAGCTTAACTCCATAATAGACGTCTTATTTCAGCTTACCCTGTATGCATATAGCATATTGCAGGATGGGCAGAGGGAACTTAGTGTTAAGACACTTTGTTTCTCATTTTCTCATTTTTCTTGTTACACGCTTGAGCCCCCTGCGCCATGACGGCTACCTCAGTTATAGCAAACGATAAGAAGCATTATCTCGTTCAGAATATGTACTACTTTTGATACCTGCTCATTGAAGTAAAACGAATTTATTTTTCAAATGTATCAGCTTGTAAATCTTGTAATGACTATTTTTGTTGCTCTCGCGTTACATTAAAATCGTGTAAACATGTCAGTCAGCCAGTAAACATGGGGAAGCGGTAACATCACTATTAACTAAACGTCACAACATAATTCACTTTGAAAGATATCGTACGGTAACCATATAAATTTATTTTGGGTCGTCTCAAATTCATATAAGCACATACATTTAACACTTCTGACAGATTTACCCCTGTGATATTGAGAATTTTAATGAATCCTGGCGTATGCTGGCTAGTGTAAACCCATGCTTTGTTTATGGGTAAGGGTTTTTGGTTATTATGACAGCACAAATAATTATATTTAATACAAATGGTTATATAGTTATAGGTTCTAAAAGGTTTTGAAACATGCTAATATATTTGTAGCTTGCAATTATTTGTTTCTTGTGTGTGTGTACATCTGCATTTCCTACACATATATCGCATTGTGAGGTTTACACTGAGATTTCATTACGTTTTCAATTTTTCAAGACCAATTACTTATTGGGCGGTGGTGCTTAATTGCCTTAATAGGCAAGACTTTTATATGGTCTATAGGAAAGACTTAATCGGGAGAAAACCCGAATAAAATCTCATTCCACAAATGCGGCAGGACGTCGTTTTGACCTCACCTGAACTTGCAAACTATAATTCGAATTACTTATTAGGTCGCTTTGTACGTAGGCAGTTAATTTTAATAGTTTATATTACTAACGTATATTAAATGAAGTATAAAACACTAATTCTTTGATTGCAATACAACTCGTGCAAATAAAACGAAAATGAATCTAAAAATCAAGTTTTGAAATAGTTACCTAAATTTTCCTATCTATCACTGTTTGTCATTACAACAATGACTGGGACTTTCAGATAAAAAGTAGTGACCTCATTCCGACGGAACGACTGTCCTAAAATAGTGCTTCGACTTTGATTAATTACTTCCGTTATGTCGTTTTATATATATGAGGAAAATCAGTGTTTTCAACAATTCATCTTCAAAATATAAAGTTAAGGAGAAAAAGTTTTTTTTATTTTTGACTTTATGAAAAGTATAAGTACTATTTAATTTTACTCAAGTACCACTAATAAAATATTTAAAACTTTTTTTTGAATGAATAACAGATAATTTGACAGCTTGAGGAAATTAAATTAGCCGAAATTACACACCGGAATAAGATATAGTTTAATTTAATTCTCACTTAATAAATTCTCATATCCGGTCACAGCAAAATATTAAGAATGATATATTTCTAACCGTTTATCGAACAGGACACTCGTACCCGTCACAACTTCCGCGCATGCACATATTCCTCACCGACATTCTGCGATCACTGCGGGTCGCTGCTCTACGGGCTGATCCATCAAGGGCTCAAGTGTCAAGGTACAATGTGATCGCGCTGCAATAAAACGCTACTGCTTACTGCAACTAACACGCCTATTCTTCGATTTTATCTTCAACTTTATTTACAGCTTGATGGTGGTTCACGCTTTATCATCTTCTAACATCTAGTTTTCACAGGCTGCTGATATTTTCATCCTAATTTTTGTATACTGGCTCATTATGTGTAGAATTAATCACATTCTGTTCTTGCAAAGGCCGCGTACGCCCCTCACAAATGGAACACGTGGACGTTTCTTGCCCCGACATTTTGTGATCATTGTGGTACAATGCTCCATGGTCTCGCGCACCAAGGATTTAAATGCGGAGGTATACTCTTGGGTATAAGAATGGGCCCCAGAGGAACTTATTTCCTCAAGTAACCCCCTAGCGGCAGACGATACGGGATCTGCTCAGTCACGGTGTTGTAGTTGTCTGCATAATGTGTGAAAATAAGAAAATTATTACTTTGATTTAAATGTTCATAAAATCCCTTTCTACTGGATAAGGAAATTCAGCGAATATTAAAAGTCAACCAATTTAAAGGTGAAATAGAAACGATCCCTGCACGATTCAATTAATGGATATCCGGATTGAGCCTGTTTCAATATTGATACAACTGCCTCAGCAATGAACTGATTTTAATAAAATGTAATATTCCTAACTGTTCCTTCATACAATTAGTGTCCTAGAAGCATTCATTACTCGTGTGACACTTTATCGTATGCACGACCCATGCCTACTGTTGTCATGTTACGTAGAGCTCCATATCAACTTTTGAATTTCCCCCGTCATGTTATATTATATTGTAAAAAGTAAACTAATATTAGATGTTTTAAATATTTTTTTAATAACAATATTATGAATTCTATTATTTATATATAAATTTTGCATGACTTCCATTGGTGTATTTACTTATGTTATAAATCTATAGTAGACATGTTAATTTATAAAGGATATAAATATTACGATTTATTTTTTTACAATTTAAAGGTGGGTTGTTCATTATTATGTGATTTACATTTAATTTGCACATAAAAACGATTATTAATAACTTGAAAGCTTAATTTTGTTATTTTACATGAAATACGGTCGGGAAAGGACCAAACTCAGCGTGCAAATAATGAAAACAAATTTATGCACAATCAGAAGTCAATTTCACGCGCCGGTGTCCTTTACTTTTTGAGCCAGAATCCATTTTTCATATCGTGCTCGTTTTTCAAGTTGATATTTTTTTATATAACATGTACATAATAATATAAAATAAATAATACAAAAAAGTTGTTTGTAATTATATGGAAAACTAATTAATATAACAGTAATTGTTTGTTATTAATGTAATTGTAATTAATGTAATGTTAGGACATTAAAAAAGTTTACTTTCAGTATACTTCATGTCATTTTAATGGTATATTTTTGAGACACTTACTTTACTTTTTTACTTTTCAAAATATTGTCTTTCCGCGTGCATATTTAACTTTGCTCTAAAAAAAATGTAATTATACCATTGTTCCACTAAATAAGCGGTACGATTGCGTTAAATGTATAAATATTTTTATAAACTATCAAAATAGTTGCCCTAATACAATTTTTTTGGTATAGCATGTGACATGAACGTGCACAAACGGTGTGAGGAATCCGTGCCGAATCTCTGCGGTTGCGACCACACCGAGCGGCGCGGGCGCATTCAACTATCCGTTTCTTGCCACGGGAATAAACTTACTGTTGTTGGTATGTAAAATCACGTATATTTTTCATCTTTACAGTGTAATCAGGGGGAACCTAATGTTAAAACACTCCGTACCCCTTTCCGCATTTCCCAGCGACATTTCGCGTTGAGTGGAGGCACTCAACGCGTGCATTGTCTTGTTATCAGAACGAAAACACAATTCAATAATAATATTCCCCTAATGAATATCGAACCCACAACCAATGCGTTTAGTCACCCTGCCACAGCGCCACGATGGCCTCACATTATTAATAATTAAATAACTTCACTCTGATGAGGAACAATGCTATACATTTGTATAAACTTTAATGTGGAACAAAAATATTATAAATAGAATACAAAATATTCTAATTAGAAATTGAAACTACAACTGGGAGTATTTATAATAGCTAAATCATTATACACACATAATTGATAGATTAGTACTTAGAATGCTACAGTTTGGGAAAAGTAAACTAATAGTCAAAACAACATCATTATATAAATCTTCGCAGTATATAGTATACAATCCATTGGACTCTAACCTGGTAAACAATCATTTGTAATTAGTTATAATTTATCTTAGAATACAAATATATTTATATAGCAAACATAAAGTATGCAAATATTACAAAAGTTACAATATTTTTTCTGCCATTGTCAAATTAAATGTAGATATGTCATAAAAAAAGAAGACAATTATTATAATTTGTTTTCAAGTTTTATTTTCACAGATTTGGAATATACATTTTTTAACTTTACAGTGAAACAAGGCCGAAATTTGATCCCCATGGACCCGAACGGCCTATCCGACCCTTATTGTAAGCTCAAGCTGATTCCCGATTCGGACAACGTCAAGAAAAAAACGAAGACCATCCGCAGCTGTCTCAATCCCGAATGGAATGAGACCCTGACTTTCGATCTGAAGCCAGAGGATAAAGATAGGAGACTTCTCATAGAGGTGAAATATCTGATATAGATTTTGACATAAACAACATCTATAAATCATTAATGTAAACTTATACTTATAGTTTAATATTATAGTACATTTCTAAGATAATTTATAATAACATTTGTATATCACACGCAATATAGATATGGGATTGGGATAGAACATCCCGTAACGACTTCATGGGATCCCTCTCTTTCGGTATATCAGAGGTCATGAAGTCACCTGCTGATGGCTGGTTCAAACTCCTCACTCAAGAAGAGGGAGATTATTATAACGTGCCGGTACCAGAAGAAGGTGCCGACTTGGCACAACTAAAGAACCAGATGAAAGCAACTAATCTTGGTGCCAAACGTCCCCCGCCACCGCCAGACAGAGAAGTACCACATAATATGGCCGCCGCCGATGTGATCAGGGCATCTGATTTCAACTTTATTATGGTGCTCGGTAAAGGATCTTTTGGAAAGGTGCTTTTGAAATACTTTTATATATAATATCTCAAATTTACATTTAATGTCCAAATTTTTGACATCAAATAATATTGTATTAAGGAATTTATACAATCCAATTTCACCTAGCAAATTCGACTAACGACTATTGTTACAAATATGTTTCTTAAATATGATTGTTACGAAAGTTAAGCAATATAATATAAATATAAAAGGACATGTTCCCACTGACTGAGGTAAGACGCACGCACGCACCACCCATCCACTAAACTGAAAAAAATTTCATAAACATATGTAATGAATGGTTAATATAAAATACGCATATGCATGCGACGATTGATCCACTCAACGTGCAATGTCTCATATTCGGGCGGATCGTCTTAACGCTAAATCTGTTTACTTATGAGTAAATCGTGAAGCTGCAAAAATACCTCTTGTAGAGCAATACAGTTATAAATTGTGATCGTAGGTAATGCTGGCAGAGCGACGCGGCACAGACGAGCTCTACGCCATAAAGATATTGAAAAAGGACATAATAATTCAAGACGACGACGTAGAATGTACTATGGTGGAAAAACGTGTGCTCGCGTTGAGCAGCAAGCCGCCTTTCTTAGTGCAGTTGCATTCTTGTTTCCAGACTATGGTGAGATTTACAATTTTATATTTTTTATAAATATTAAAATTCATAAAAACGTATATAAAGGATATATATATAATCATCAGTTATGTATGAATATGGGGATCTCTCACCCTCATGTATGTTTAGTGATTTTCAGTCAGTTAAGCAGATATATGAAATGTGTTTTATTGTTGTTCGAAATCGTTAATTAAAAAATTATAATTAAAATTATAAAAATTATAAAAAAAATATATATTTTTAACGTATTTCACAGTCACTAGTTGTTAATTGTCCATTTTTTGGGACACACGGATGCTTTTTAATATAATAATAAGGTCGTTGAACTTGTCAGAATTGTGATAACATTGGTAATGTACATACATTATAAAATAGTGACCACAGCTGGCAATTAAGCAATCGGGTTTATTGTTTTTACAATAATTAACTAGTTAACGTATAATTTAGTTCTTGGTCACTCCATCGTTTATATTCATGCTATAGTACCTATAGATGGGATAATATGCGCGAATATTATCCCATCTATAGATACTATAGTAATATTTATCTTATACTAATCCTATTTATTACATGAGGATTTATATTTGTTTTATTGTTTATTTTTTATGTAATATATTTTCTAATATAAGTGGAGAAGACAAACTTAATTATACTACCCGATGATTATATATTGGAATCGCATAAATATAATGTATTATGTGTATAAACTATTTTCTATTTTATTAAAAAGATTTATTTCAATTTAAATAAGTTGAATTATAGCTAAAGTTGTACCTTTCATACTATAACTTGTTACTTATTTCAAACAAAAAATACCATACAATCTTTCAGCAAATATTTCTACCAAACCGAAGTTTATTTGTCTCTAACTTTGCTAATGTCGAGCATATACGGAAGGTTTTTATTTTAGGTATTTTCTACTTACCAACTTAACCCCAACTTAAGCCAATTTAAAAGTTTCTAAAAGTTAATCAGTTTCTAGAAAATAATAAAAATCTTAGAAGATTTACGCAACTGTATTTAGTTTGCTTTGTAATATATTTTTGTTTCATTTGTTGTTCATTTTGTTTATTTATATATATTTTTATATATATTAGAGTACACGTAGGGGTTATAAAATATTATTCTTTTAACTATATACTTCAAATTCATTTAATCTATATTAATTTAAGGCTATTATTGCATAGGTTGTAAGTCAAAATTCTTGTTATTTCCCAATGTTTTCATTATCACTATATTTTTTTACTCGATAGAAATATGTTGTGCAACGATGTGATCCATAAATATGTAAATGTTTACCAATATCAATAGTACTTTTTCTAGAAAACGTATAAAATATTGGCCGTAGTAAGATTTGAACCTGCGTCTATTCGAAACCGTCCCAGTTGTCTAAAAAAGGATTTGTGTGTGGAATAACACTTTAAAAATGATTGTTATTTTCTGTAGGATCGATTGTACTTCGTGATGGAATACGTCAACGGTGGAGATCTTATGTTCCAAATCCAACAGTGTGGCAAATTCAAAGAGCCTGTAGCTGTGTAAGTTACTTATATTTTTCTTAAATAATTTGCTTACCTCGAGGCCGTCGGGGGACAGCGGTACGGCGTCTGACTGTAAATGCGATGGTCGTTGGTTCGAAGCCCACTCGATGAAATGTAATATTTTAATATCTTCGCTCTGGCTTCGAGGCACAGCATGGCGTTAATTTCCGCCACACAACGATTGGTGCCCTCTTTCAATATTCAATAATATAAAAGTTTCGTTTAATTATAAAAACTTAATTATTTACAGCTTCTACGCAGCCGAAATCGCCATTGGCTTATTCTTCCTGCATTCTCGCGGAATAATCTATCGCGATCTAAAACTTGACAACGTACTCTTAGACCAAGATGGCCATATTAAAATCGCAGATTTCGGAATGTGCAAAGAGGGAATTACTGGCGACAAAACTACAAAGACTTTCTGTGGCACACCAGATTATATTGCACCAGAGATCATTTTATATCAGCCGTATGGAAAATCAGTCGATTGGTGGGCATACGGTGTGCTCTTGTATGAAATGCTGGTAGGTCAACCGCCTTTTGATGGAGAAGATGAAGAAGAGTTGTTTGCTGCTATTACTGATAATAGTGTATCTTATCCGAAAACTCTTAGCAAGGTAAAATATTTTCATTTTTTAAGATTTCAAGTTAGCAAAAAAGTTAAGCAAAAAGTTTGTTTAGATATTTTATAAATAATGCAATAAAAATACATTAAATGAATAAAATAAAATATTAAATTAATAACTCGGGACAGAATGAAATCCCCTAGTAAATTGATATTGTTTACAAAATGATTATAAGTTTGAGCGTAACTATTTCTTGAAGTTTAAACATAAATTAATATTTTCCCTGTCGAGTTGACACAGTGTTGGTAAAACTATGTATATCATATAAATATACATACATTTTGTTTCGATTAAACATAGATATCTATGTTTAATCGAAACCTAGAGATAAACAGATAGAGAATGAGTCTTGACAGTTCTTATGATTCTAAAGATAAGATTTGTATGTATTTATTTAAATATTTATATACATATTAAAACTAAAAAAAGAAGAACAAAGGATTTTTCCATTCCTTAAGAATTAGAATAAATATTTTATATTCTTATTACTTCTGTAGGAAGCTAAGGACGCGTGCAAGGCTTACCTAACTAAAAACCCGCAAAAGCGTCTTGGTTGCGGCATGCGCGGGGAGGAGGACGTGCGCACCCATCCCTTCTTCCGCCGCATCGACTGGGCAAGAGTGGAAGCGAGGGAAATACAACCACCGTTCAAGCCTAAGATTGTATGTTGCTTTGGCTGTGTTATTTATTTTTTTAAGCTTTCTTAATCCTAGTCTTAAGAGACTCCATTCTCCGCACTTTTATCTAAATTCGAGACGTGGCGTGTTAGGTAATGGAATTTAATACTGCAAAAATGAAAATAATTAACTTTCCCAAGTGGGGATGGACCCAACGATAGATCGAGGAAACGTTAATAATTGATTGGGAATCGAACCCAAAACCTTCGTTTATACGTTGCGTTGTTATTTCTAAGCAAAGAGAACAGTGTCTCAATACTTAAGTTCCGTCTCCCTACAACCTTTGTCTACCATACTATGCAGCTGTATTCCACAACCCTCATTCTATGGCCATCTTTTACAAATTCCAGAAACATCGCAAAGATGTGTCCAACTTCGACAAGCAATTCACCCAAGAGAAGACGGAACTGACACCAACAGACAAGCTGTTCATGATGAACCTCGACCAGACCGAGTTTATGGGATTCTCTTTCTTGAATCCGGAATATGTGCAACATGTTTGAACTGTGAGTAAGATAATTTTAATATATATTTCAGTGCTTCAGCCACGAACGGACGGCATAAGAGAAGTGAAGTAGTAATATATTTTAGAGCATATCAGTTTATGAACAAACTAACCTAATATAATTACTTAACGTTATGATTGAAGTTATATTTTATATTATTTTTATATCAAATACAATTTACGTGAAAATTTCATGCCATGGAAGCATTGTATAAGAAAATGCAGAGTTCTCTAAATATAAATGAAAATAGGAGATACTAAATATAATATTTTAAAAATTCGTCAAAAGTAAATTCATTTTTTTTTATTTCAGAAGATCTTTCTGCATTGAAACTTGGCGCTGTCTCCGTGGTGACCTCTGATACTTCATTTCTCTGTCACTCTTACGATGAAATCGTATTGCTGTCTCGCTCATCGTTCCTTCCTCTCATTCGAACTTGGTCCTTCGAAGGTGAACTTTGTTAATTCCACTTAAGGAATTTGGAAGATCATTATTTGCTCATTGTCCTTGTAGTTTTATATTAATTTTAATTTTAATCCTGAGTATTACTCCAGTATTGTTTTTCCATCCAATACGACATGACTCTACAGTTGTGTTTAATGCAATAATATGAGTTATTTCAACGAATTATTTCAAGCAATACTAAATAATTAAATAGTGATTAAAAATATCTAGCTCTCTATGTTTTAGTCTGTATTTGTTTTGTCGCACTAATACATTATCTGTTTCAACAGATAACACAAAATTAATAGACAAAACTCCCAATGTGTATATATCGTTAACAGAACAAAAATAACAAATAAAAATGGTTCTTTAAATAAAAAGGAACCGCTTTTGTGGTAATTTTATGAATTTCGTGATCTTGGGGCCACTTGGTAATAGTGAGTGTTGTAGTCTTTATACAACTGGTAATACCCAAACAAAGTATTTAAGCTAATTTAGACTTTATTCCAATTAATATAAGGTTTAAATTGTTGAATATTTTGTTTTGATGTTGTGCGACTGGCTCGATATAATTTTGTCATTCACATATCAAAGTTTTTAACTAGAATATTGTATTTCGTGTCGTGTGGATGGCCCTTAATATTTAAGTGTTAGTCTTTCATTATAAGCTTTTTTTGAGCCTACGGAATCAAATTTAAAGAAAATGATACATAAAAATATTTATTATATGTTTATTATTATAATTTATAAAAATATTACATTTTCTCTCATGAAACTCGATTTGAAGAATCTCTATGAAAATTCGCTTGATTAAGTTTTATTTTTTAACGACATTAGTTTGTAATTGCATAATTTTAATTTGCATACGGCTGTACGAGTATGATGTGTTTCATAATGTTTTCATTCTGTTATATTAATATTAAGTTTGTTGTGTTTATGCATTTAATTAATTGTCTGTGGTAACGTTGTGTAACATGTGGGTGTTTGTGTGTGAATGTTGTATGTTGATGTGGACACGTTTGGATGTATGTGTGTGCGTGTACTTTCATTAAACGTTACGGTTATTGGACGATAATTGCATACTTCTTGTTTATTTTTTATACTCTGTATTTGCGTTTCTTTAGTTGAATTGATTTTTGAATAGATTTCAGTCGTCGCAATAACCGTAAATGTCAGCGATCAGCTGTAATAATCATGTAACTAAATAGCCTTACTAACTTTATTTATAATAAATTAACTAAAAATGCATATAAAATCGTGTACTCTTGCTAGTTATAAAATTGTGAATTTAAATGAAATGAAAAAGCAGTTGATTCTAAATTGAAAGTAATAAAATGACATTTTAGATGTTTATATAAATATATAGTTTCTGTATGCTATTGAGAAAATTATGCGTAATTTAAATTTGCTGTGTAATTTTTTTAGTAGCAAAATTGTCTGAACCGTTATTGATACGACAATGACCTTCTTCAAACTGTATTATATTTTTAGGCTTAATATTAAATAGAAATAACATGCTGACTCATTTTATTAACATTTGCATTATATAAAACAAGATTATTTATTGCGATATTTTTTTAAAATTAGTATTGTATTACAATAAAAAGAATTATAGTAATGTGTATTTTTTTTCTTGAAATGAGTCGGCATTAAGTAATAATCAGCTGGAGAGGGAGTCAAGTAGTGCGCATACGCGCCTTCCCAAAGTCCGTAGGTTTGTATTGCTAGCATATGTGTGAACTTACCCTTACGAAATTAATTTATGTAATATTTGATCTGTTATTATTGTCCTGACAGACAAGATTTTTGTAAACGAGTTTATACATATGTTTAAAATGCAATCCTACCATCCCCACCATCCCTATATTGTTGAAAACACTTTTAAAAAATATAGTATTTGAAAAAATACATTGCATGCTTAATGCATATTAGCATATTAAAATAAATTGAATCTCAGCTTTGAAGTTTTAAGTTAAAATTGAAAAATCAAAACGGCGGACACGCTTTCAATTTAATCGTATATTATTAAAAGTGTTTTATAATATTAGAAATACCCAGCAACACTAGCTTGAATAGTAGTGTAGTATGAATAATGTTTGTCATTTACTAAACTATTGCGACACCGCTGTTCATTTATTTTAATACATTCTATAAAACTTGATGTATAGCTTAAACATAGACATGGCGCAGGAGCTATATAATATTATACGCGACCAAATATATCGAGCTTATTCTGGTAATAAGTGACAAAGTATATACAATGTAAAATTAACATTTATTTATTTATTCAACTGGATTTTATGTATATTTATAACAACGTTTATTTTTTAATTCTGATTGATAAAACTTTTTTCACATGCAAACACAGAGTAACGTTTTTTGTATTTAGTTTTTTGGGATATATTAAGAATAAAAAGTAATAATAATGATCAAAATATTATTAATTTAAACAAGATATCAAGAAACATAAAGAAATCTTTATAACATTAAATTAAAAATGTGTATTTATACATAAATCCAGTTTTGTATTATTTCTCAACATCAAACACTAAGTACCAAAATCGCATAAAATATAGCTTCTGCGTTAATTTTCCCATCTCATATTATAGTAATAACTGACGCTCATTATATATGAGATATGGCGTACGCCACTGTATTCTGAACACCAATTCTAATAGTTTTATAAAAGTAATTTTAATTAGTAGAAACACTGAGGAGTAGATAAATCGGATTTTCTAAAAGTAGTTATATTTATACACTTCTAAACAAACAAAGATAAGTTTGTTTTTTGTTTTGTTTTTCTAAATAAGTATTAAAGATACATTTGTTTATTTAACATTACTCAGTGTGTAGTCGCTTAAATTTAATTCATCAGATATATAGTAGTGTTGCTAGCTTACGCCTTTACTTACAACCACTTCGCTCTGACTTGGTCAGTATAGATATAGAAAGTTTATAAAACTTATAGCGTATTTATAACCATTATTACTAAGATCTCATTTGTATATAACTTGACTATGACGTTGCTAATTTAAAAATATAAGCTTTTCTAGGACATTCATCACTTGTTCAAACGCTTCTTAGCTTGCAGCATAACTATGGTGTATCTCATTAGAGGTCATGAAACTTATCTAAAATTCAGTTTAAAATTCGAAACGTGTCTTTGTAATTTTAATGTTGCCAGTCTTCTAATATATGGAATAGTGTTGCCAATATTAATTGTGAATTTGGTAGTTTAAGTTTAAGATTTAAACGTATCCGAGTACTGATATTACATTGCGTAGCTTAGTAATAGTTTGCTCTTCCTTTACAAATTTCAGAAATGCTAACTTCCATAACGTTTAAAATGTTCAAAATTGAACATTTAGATTTCCGATGGGTGGTCGCAGAATAGGCCTAAATCCTTTAGAGTAAGCCCGTAGTTATTACAGGTTTTAGTATACTCTTTAATAGTTAACGTATTAACGGTGTCGTTTTCGCAATTCACACTTCGTTGCCTGTGCCAAAAGTGTATATACATTTTTTCCTTGTGTAATAAGATTTAGGGATCCAGTTTTATTGAAAACAACGTTTTGCTGTTGTTTATATCATATTACGTATTAGATAACATTACATATTATATGAAATAGACTTTTACAAAGTATTTTATTTAATATGATATGGCCAAAATTTAGTAACCTTTATAGAAATGTATTTTTACTTTGACATCAAAGCAACAGATAATCAAATTTGAGATTTATAGATTATAAACATCAGCAAAACGCTATTTACAATTTGTCTCACCTTAATTAAATGTTTAATATTATTGCACTTTTTTTAAAGGTTTATTAAGCAAATCCGAGGCTTGTAAGTTAGTCTTCTACTAATAGAATATTTAACCTCAAATATATTCTTCCACTTTGATAAACTTTACTCATATATTACATTACAAAGTTGTAATCGAAAATTAAATTTTGAGATATCATGGATGAGTCAATTGGATTTGGATATTTATTTAAAAGAATACATTTTCAGATTTTTTGAATTTTTTCCGAATGCTTCTACGATTTAAGGCAACGTATATATATGTGAAATACTAAAGATATATGTTTAGATACATACCACCAATAATAATGAAAACAATCAAAATTCACTGGAAAATCCTCAAAACTACTTGCGGAATAATTATATTCCACAGGTAGTTTTGTGATTTAAGTAATAAATGTTAGATTATATTACTTATTATATAGTAATAGAATCTAGCATTTTGGGTTATATCAACATTAAAATTATTTAAAATATTGAATGCTAAATAAATATCCAATTTCGTAAATTTTATATTAATTCTCACAATTTTTTTAGACTCTGATATTTATTAGTTATGCCAATTAATACTAATTATATTTTATTGTATAAAACAGTTAAATACACCTTATAGTTTATACATCACAACTTGATATTCTTAAAAACAACAAATAGAACTTTATAAAGTTATTGGTGTTTAATATTGTTTTTAATTTTTCAATGTATTTATTTTAATTAATATTTTCACCATAAAAAATGTATGTGACATTTGTTGCATTACATTTATTCACCAAAACCTATATATTTTTTTCCTTTTTTATTACAAATTTTGCTACAATTCATTTGTTTTTAAATTAATAGGTCACGATAAAAATATTATTTAACATATTATGTGATGTTGGAGATAAAAATTCTTTTAAATTTAATATTGAAAATCAATAACTTTATAACATAGATTATCAAACACTATGGACAGTTTTTATAATAATATCAATATGTAAGAGATTATATAATAAACATAAATTTACCTTAAATATAAGAACACGCCCCATAATCTGCAGCTTATTAAATTAAGCCATTAATTTCTCATTATTATAACTATTAACTATCTCTGTGATATAATCATCCTTTCACGTTGACGTAAAATGGTTTCGCCGTTCGCGCCATTCGTAATGTCATTTTAGACTAACTGAAATTGACAGATTATAATAGATTTTATCATGTGCCAAAAAAGTTTTGTTTTTATATATTTTGAAACACAATTTTGTCAATTTTTATAATTTTTATGGTTTTGAATGGGACTCCTTTTGATATTAATAATTGGCCTTATTTTTTAATTTATTTTACAATATAACAGTAAATAGTAATCGCGAAACTTTTATACGTCACTCCAACTTAATCTTTTCAAAGTGCACGTATACTATATATTATAAAATATATATAATATAATATATTATATATTATACCGTCGTCGCTACTCACTTCGTAATGTAATTAAAAATTTTAAATTTTAAACTTATAAAGCTGTCTGCGGAAATTTCTACCTTAGTGCGAAAATTTCCACAAATGACTTATTTTGAGATTTTATTGCATATACCTGTAATTATTATTAATAGTGTAGTAACATAACTTTGATTCGTAGTTATATTTGCCATTTTAAAATGTAAAATTGTCACTTTCGATTTCGAGGTGTGAAGTGGGGAGTTTTTAACTCATTTGGTCCATTGGATCTTGGAATACGTGGTTTTCTCAAATGTGATCGTGGATTGTACCTACTCAATAATATAAATTTCTAATCCATTAGACTCAAGTGTTTTATTTAAACTATTTATCTCTTTATATCGGCTGTATTATATGCATATAGTATTTAATTTATATAAAGTTGTGTTGGTATATCATAATTTTATATTCTTCTCCCCTCTCATTACTTGACTGAGCATTTGGTTGCAGAGCGCTGCATAAGGATTCAATTCAACAACCTAAAAAAAAACAATTAGTAATAGAAAACAAAAATATGTAAATATAAAGGAAAGCTGGATATTTTTAAAATCATATACAACCAAAAACAAATGAAATATAAAATCTATATAATAATCTTTAATATATGTTACATAAAGGATGTCGTGGCGCAGCGGCATAAACGCAATTGGTTGTAGGTTCGATCCCCCTACAGGAAATATAATATTTGAGTTCTGCCACTCAACAAGCAATGCATTCAAACATTCGGCGGTAAGTGGGGAACGAAGTGCCTTAAAGCAAAGACAACTTAGTGTAGGTTCCCTCTGCTTATTTTGCTGCGTGCGGGATACAGCGTGAAGCTGATTTTGAGGTTTATTAAAAAATATAGATTGCACCATATTATGTAAAAAAACCTGTTTTTTAGCAAAACTGCTGCCAAGCTTAGCAGCCTCTTGGAAGTTTGAGCGTGCGTTGTCATCTTCACCAAGCTTGCGTAAAAGCACGCCACGTTGGCAATACGCTTGGGCCCTGGCGCGGGTCTTCTTACCCTCAGTCAGTTGTAAAACTCGAGACAAATCTTGCATTGCATCTATAAATGCAACGTATATGATACAATAAAAATATTTCATACCTTTAAGTAGTCTCGTTACGACAACTGGATTGCTTTCGATATAATTAACTTTATCGCCTATGAAGAATACATAGAGTATAATGTTGCTTGTTCTCTACAAAGTATAAATTGTAATTGCAAAGATTTTGAAATAATGAATAACTCAAGAAAAACATTTATTTATTAATATAAATATTTTATAGTTCTGGTGCGCAAAGTCGGTGAATAAATATCCATAATGTCATTCAAAATATAAAGAAAATAAATTATAAGTTAAAACTTCTATTCTGTAGTAGCAGATGGATTGTTTAAATTTTTTAACCAACTTAATAAAAAAACCAGATAACATTACAATGACTGTAGTAAAATAACAAAAAAAGTTTGGGAATATTTTAAGCAAAATTCAGGATAATTACCATGATCCCTTTTCATAAGTCGGTACAACTGAGCCCTATCGTTGTACGCGGAAGCTCGTTCCGGTGCCGCGGCAATACCTTTATTTAGTAACACTAAAGCCTCTTCTAAGCTTCCAGCTTCCGCCATTTGGACTCCTTGGAGGCATAAAGATCTAGATTCTTTCGCTGAATCAGTAACGTCTTCTGTGAAATTAAAATATAGTATTGATATCACTTCTTAAAACTTGTCTGATTATTGAATGGGTTGCAGGTGGAAGCTTCAGCGTTTTACGGGAACAGCATATAAGGTAAAATATTTCAAACCCATACCTAAAGAAATTAATCAAGATACCCCAACAGTTTAGACGTGGGATTTCTTTTTCAATTTCACGATATTTATCCATACCTGTATTTAATGTGACGCAGTTACGCATTGACCCAATAACGTAAACACTTATTACTACTAAAGGTTGAACGACTTTGAACTTTACCACCACTACCTACTACTATATACTATGTACACCTAGATTAAAATTATTAAAAATTAAAATACGTCTATTGGTTTGGATATTTACGACATAATTAGATAGATACACCTAAATAAATTGTTTACACTCGTACTTTACGCAGTTGTACCACACAAAATTTGCAGGTATCAAAACGATAACAATAATGTTTCTCACACTGTGATTTACCATAAATCCAAATTTTCAAGACTAGAATTTAATTTTTTTTAACATTTAACATTTTCTTTAATTTTTTTAATAGATAAATATATAGATAAAAAATTTAATAAACTAATTTAATAAAATAACCTTCATCTTCCATAAACTGGTCTCCTTCTTCGGACACATCAGCGATGGTTGCGGTCGGATCAAAAATGCTTCTCAACACCGCGCGATCTCTCTCACTTAGATTCTCCAAAGTAGACATAACCGAATATATTTTTTTACTTAAAGTTAAAAAAATATCTATTGACACGTGTTTACTTAACAAACGTTTTAAGCAAAACTAGATATTAAAATATGTGTTGTCGGGTCTTGTTGACATTAATGAACCAGTATGCAAATAATTCGACCACTTGTAGCAACCGTACTATATGTAAATTGCACAATAGTAAATTGCACAATATACTTTGTTTTTTTCATATTTATGAAATATTATAGATTGTAATCTAACATCGAGATTAGGTCAAACTTGTTATTAATAATATTTATATGATTTTTTTTGACATCACTAGCATTAGGACACGCTATTCAACGCTTAGTTATGAATATTAAATAAGTATACTCGCGGCCGTTGCGTCATGGCGCAACAACGGGATATATGTTAATGAGGACGGAGTGTCTTAACACTAGTTTTCTAGGTGCCCTCTGCCTACTCTGCTAGGTGTGGGATACAGTGTGATGTATACCTACTGGAATACTGGAATCGTATCCACAACCACCGTTAGTTTCGTAAAATCAAATTGAAATATGTAATTTGCTTTGCAAAAATCATAATGCAATTTATCGTCGTTTAACGCAACATTTTAACGTAGGGTTTTTTTGCCTGCATTTAGCAGTGCACGCAGCACGTAGACAGCGGTGAGCCACCATTATATAAATAGAAATAAGTCATTATTTGATAGAAATACAATGAAATCTTTATTACTACACTACACTTTACTACTACATCATCAATCGACATTTTTTATTTATTTTCTTATTCCAAGAAAACAAACGCGCAAACAAATTCTCAACGTATTATTGATTATCCCATAATACACATATACTTTATTATATTTTTTTACTTGTATTTTAAAATGTATTATAAATATGTTTGTTTTCGTATAGTTATATTAAAAATAAAGTTAAATCAAAAATATTACCTTAAAAATTATAATATTTTAACATTAAACGACTAATGATTGTGTGAAACCGTTTCATATATTATACTCGTATATATTAGTATATTTTCTTTTCTAACTATTCTTATTATTTTTTCTATTTTGGCTACAAAAAAAACATAATTGTGATGTAATTGATAAATTGAGTTAAAAAAATCCATTTACGCTGTTTTTACTGCAAGAACAGCAAGGTTGAACAGCAAGAATGTCACACCGTCATATGAACGAGTTCAACCGCTCTATTATTACACAGTTTACTGACAATAACAAATCTCTTATACCGTTTAAATATTTTATTGATTCAATAAATATAGCTTAGAACTTTTACTAAGTTTTTTTTCTTTTTCAAATATCCGATCAGTTTCTAAAATGCAACTTTTTACATTTTATAAATTGATCGGATATTTGAAAAAAAAAAGTCGGCTTCACGCTGTACCGTACTTATAGCAGAGTAGGATAAGGGAACCAAGTACCTAGAAGGGAACGTACCTACTTTCTGCCGATTTTTTCGAAGCACTCCGTATGTGGAGTAAATGGCGGGACTAAATGCCGGACTTTTTAGACATAGTTCCAGAGCGAAGGAATGGAAATATTAATAAACAATATTAATAATAACCGCCGGATCGATCGATCAATCGATCGAACGAAGAAAAATGGAAATATAAACGTAAAGAAATATTTCACTTCCTCGAATGGAAATCGAACCCACAACTTGTGCCACTGCGCCACGACGGCCTCATCTTCATCATCACCTTTATAATATATGTTAATATCCATGTTTACGTCTTTTTATAATTTCATATTTTTATGTATGAAAAAAACAAGGTATATAAGTGTTTATAAAATTATTTTTTATTTCTATAATAAAAATCTTAATAATATATTATTGACATTGATGTTTATTATTATAAATACTATTTGTTTCAGGATTTAATGGTTAGCTTGGGACTTTTTTACTTTAAATTTTATTTGATCTTACTTTCAATCACTACTCATGCAAAAATTATATAAGAATTCTAACTTTCATAATAAAAAAATCACTTCCCAGTTTATTATAAGCACAATGAATGAAATGATACATAAAAAAATTTTGTTATTCTTTATTTTAAAATTTAAAAAACTAGCTAGTCTATATATAGCCTATGCAATCTACATTTTAAGTTAGGAAATAATAAAAAAATCTGTACATGCACGATACTTAAGTATAATGTCACTTTAAACGTGTAAAAATAGTCAATAGATAAAATGTAATATTTACAAAAATAGCTAAATTGACCCATCTTTTTTAAGCTCCATTTTATAACAATTGTTTCTCCTGGCCATATTTTTTTTTAACATTGCAAAGAAGTTAAATTCAATTACATTTGTATATACAAATATGTATATATGAAAGTACCAATAAACAACGTGAATGTTTGAAATTATTATTTTAAAAAGTATAATAAAAGATGGGCTAAGGCTTGCTATAGATTATTCTATATCACAATCCTCAAAAATAACTATAATAAAATGACTACACTATTCTTACGCCAGTTTTATTTAGATTACAAAAAATGAATATCACAGTTCAGGCCAAGTATACATTTATAAGTTAAAAAAGTAGACTACAAGACATTATCTAGCCAAGTCCTACTTATATTTATCTACTTACAAAATCATGGTGTTGTCATTTAAAATTTCAACCGGCCAGTGTGAAAGTACATCTTAAAAAGTTTTGATAATCCAAATAACTCTGATCAATTAAAATTAAAAGCTTTATCAGATAATTTTTTTTTGCAAGCATTTTATAGATATTATGTAAATTAATATATGTATGTTCCATATAAGAAATTTTCATATAAAAATAAATCAGCATGTAAGGGATCTTTGCTATAATAAACTTTACAATTTAATTATACCACAAGTTATATTTGCATTAGAAAGACATGCTAACTTTTCGACTAGACATATCAAGGGCTGATATTTTAAATTTTTAATGGTGATATATTGATTAAACGATGATTAAACCCTTTTTCACATGCTATATGTGTTTTGAAACATTTACAAACAAAAATACTGTAAATAAATATTATTTTTAAAACTCATAGTATGGTAATTTAAGGAAATTTAAAAGAATTTAGATATAAAAAAAAATTAGATTTAGTTTGGACTTTTATTCTAATTTCTTTACCAACATGAAATTTAAAAAACGCAATTCGCATCCAAAATATTTTTACATTAATAAAAAATAAAACGTGAGTTATTAAAAGTTATTCATAACTAAACACATATTTTATTAATTTCGTAATTTAAAGTTTATGTTGTCTACATAAATGAAAGAAAAATATTTCGGAAAATGTATAAAAAAATTAAGGCTGGAAACAGCCTTAGATGGTATTTGCAAGCTAAAATTTTTATATGATTTCTAAAGTATTATTAGCCAGATATTATTTGATAGATTAACTTGTAGCTTGACTTCTTTTCACCACCAAGCAATGGTTTATATGAAAAATTCTCACAAAATAATAAATAAAAAATGGTGGCTTACATGTCAAAGCAGCACATACTTATATTCACATTTTTAAAATGTTAAAAAATCTAATTTTCTTTATTCTTTATTTATTCATAAAATAGAATCTTCAAGCAGTGAACACATAAAAAATATAAAACTATTACAAAGCCTATGAATATACAATTAAAATTAAACTTATTACTAAAAATATTTAGAAAAGTTATAAATGACTTGTGTCATTAGCACACAATGTGTTGAGGACCGGACATGAGACATGAGAAATTCAATAGATAATAATTATATACAGTTATCATATAAATATAATATTATTTGAGACATGATAAAAAAAATGAGATAATAATATATATACAAAGTTACACTGATAATGACAGATTTAGATTTACACCATTATGAATTACTTACTTAATTTTGTAAATTTGTATATTATTAAGTATCAAGACAATAATCTCCACCAATCGCCCAAATGTGAATCATTGGCATAATTCAACTCTGCACTTTGACATGCCAGAGTAGGGACTTAAACATACTTTCCTTGATTGGAGATTGAACCCACACCCATTGTGTTTACTACTGGCCTTGATTTTATTGCTGCCAAATAATATTGTATTAAAAATAATATAAGTTATTTATATGAAAACTATAAATAATTACACTCAACACACTTATCATGTACTTAGCCCTTCAATTAAATTTGAGTCAATGTTACAATTTGTTGACTATCTAAGGATTTGTAATACATTAATTACAATAAGATAAAATTTGTTCCCTTAAATGAGCTCACAAAATTTGGCTTTCATTTATTTCGCAATTTCTTTTTGTTTTTGTAACAATTTATCTACTAAAAAATGTTATAACCTTTATGTTACAACTTTTACGTGCCAGTTGGGCAGTTTATTTCACCAATATTAGAACAGAGAAGGCACAATGAAGATTGGTCAGTAAAATATAAAATATAATTTACTGTATAAAGATAGGTCTTATTGCATAAATCATCATAAAGCAGGCAACATTTTTAAATTCCTTCTCATAAGACTTTGCAGTCTAAGATTTGTTTTAAGTTGTAGGCAATGGCAATCCTTAAGATCAAGTAGCTTCCAAGTTATTTGCATCAAAATTCACCAACAGTAAAATTACTAATTGCAACCTTTAAACAACTCCCACTTTTAAGTAGTTTTAAGTTTTCTGTCACACATAAATGCTATTGTGAAATTCAAAAGAAAAACATTAAGACAGTTGTAAAACAAATATAGAACATTTCTTTACAAGTGTCCCCCATCCCTTTTTCTCTATATTTATATATTATTAAAATCATAAAATTTTAATATAATATTATTTTCCTCATAAATAACGTTCTACTTTATTTAATTACGTTTTCCTGCAAATGTATGGAAAAATGTACCTCTTTTTGAGTCATTAAAATGCCTGTATTTAAGAGAAATTGTGAAATAAATGCCATTCTCACACCTTTCTAAAACATGTCTTGTCTACATTAAATGAAATAATGGATGGATTATGATAATGAATGTAATATACCAGTAATGCTACCTCTTCATAAAACCTTTAGTTCCATCTGGACCTCTTGGTGTTCGAGGAGTTATTACTAATACTCCAGGAGGTGGGGGGGAAGGAAATACTCCTGCAGTGGTGGCACCAGGGGGAAGCCTCACTAGTACTTTTTTCTCCTTAGCTTTGGTGTTTTCACTGTTACAGTTCTTCATTTTACCAACAATATGAGTATCATCAATATTGTTTACTTGTAATTTATCTTGTATCCGACTTAGACTGAAAATACATGAAATTATGATCGATTAGAGAAAATATCAAAAACAAAACAAAATTCACACACATAAATACCATGTTTTTTGATTTTTTATAATTTAGTAATACCCTACATAGTAACAACAAAATACATAACATTCTCGCTTACTTATCATCAATGACATCTTCAGGGCTTCGAGCCTCACCAAGAATACGTAATCGAGCTTCTTCATACTCTTTTTGCCTTTGTTGAAGCGTCTTTACAGGTCGAGCGCGGCTTTCACCATTAAGCTGTCCACTGCCTAATGACGATGGTCGTTTCAATATACGAATTGCTGGCTCCGGCATTACGCACTGAGATCCTATACACGCGTCGTCTTCTACAATTACGTTAGTAACCTTGCAACCTTTCAGTGGCGGCACAGTTGACATCAGCTTGATCTTGTGGTCGAGCTGGAAAAAAGAAATATTTGCGTGAATCTCACGCTTGACCTAGAAGTCAAGGACAGGTATGTGGATCAGTTTTCACTGATAAACTTACGCCTATCTCGTCCATATCTTCCCAACTTTCACATACGTCAATTTCATCTTGCGCCGCCATTTTGCTGTTTGATTGACTGATTCATGATGTTGCTATTACACAAAAATAAAATGGCAGCATTTACTAATAGCTTGGCAAAAAAGGTAATAGGTGGAAATATTTTATAATAATAGCAGCACTATTTAGTATTTAGCTTCCAAGTACACTGTACAGTAGAACTTATTGTGTCACCGGATGTCGCCTTTTCCTTTTGATTCATTTTAAAAGCTTATTGGCTCGTTTGAAGCGCCATAAATTAAGAACTGAATTGGACTTAAAAGCTTATTTTGGTAATAAACCTTCAGGGAAATATGTGAGACTATTCGGAGTGGTGCTAAAAAAATAATTTCCACAGTTGTCTTGTATGGTTTGGCAGTGAGGTTTGACACATTTTATTGCTGAACTGCTCAACTTATAAGTATTTATTCGTATTAAATGCTCTTCATATGTAAATTACTTATTTTTACTATCCATAGGACCAGATTATTTTGACATATTGTTTACAAATTTTACAGCGAGTACAAGCGTTTGATCGCTTATAATATTTTTAAGTGTCAGTAATTAGCATCTATACTATAATAAATATTGTAAAAGAAAGCAAAAAAAAAATATTGAATATTTTTAACGCCCGGAAAACATAGGAAAAGTCATCCGAAAAAAGAATTGGACAATTTTAATCTGCATGCTTTTTGATACAAGCCGGTTCCATTAATATTGTAAATTCTGTATTTTATTTAAAAACTTTTTATTATTAGGTACCTACTCTTCGAAACTTGTTCCATGCTAGGTTTTGAAGGAAATCTAGAGCATTTAATAACAATTCTATAAGCACCGAGTTTCTCATACATAACATATTTGTAAAAATATATTATTTACATAATATGGCAGTGAGAGTTCGTTCATTACTCTTAGATACTTTAAAAGTGGGCAATCAATTGAAATTACCAATTGAAAGAAAATGTATCTAAATCCAAAAAATACATTATTCTACATGCTGATCAACATATGATACATAATTAAATATTACTCTACCTATAAAAAATAAGGAAATCACAGTGGAAAATAAAATCGAAATTAAAATGTTCATCACATATCCCGTTCCTAATAAGCATATTTCGAGTTAAGCAAAATATATAGCTATGCAAGTGTCGATATAATAACAAATATCATGTCTGTTCTTGTCGTACTGTATGGCGTTGCTGTATTCAATTCAAGTGGCGACGTCAATTGTTCCAGTCTATTTTGCCAAGTTGTAATGGTACTTTCTGTGTTTTCGTCAATCAACAGCCTGAGTTCTAATAGACTATCACATATAATAAATACAGCCGTCTTATAGATCATTGCACCTAATTAAGTTGTATTGATTATACTGATCATGTTATTTCCAGACCTAAATTGAATGTTTAACAAGTAGTTTAACAATTGAGTGTTGGGAAAAGAAAAGACAAACGAGCGCACGGATCACCTGATGGTAAGTGATCACCGCCTCCCACGTTTTCTTTTCATTATATTTAGTTTAAATATTAATTACAGAAACCACTTCTAAAAAAATATTCACTGAAGCCACACAGTGAGCTTGTAAATAATTACTAATATTGCGTATTATCAGGTATAACAATACGCAACGCCTAACGAAAGCTTTAAAACTTTCTTGTTTTGGGAGCAATTCTTGCTACTCCGCTCTAATTGGTCGTTGCTACGTGTAATCTGCCCTATGGCCACGCTAAATGGACTATCCAACATAAAAAAAATTGAATCTGCTTGAATTCGAACCTTGTTCTGTAGGAGAACTCCTTCACATTAACGTGTTCACCCGAGCAAATTCTTCAGCATTATAATATTAGCACAGAATAAAAAATAAAATAAACTAAACAAAAACGTTACTTGTCAAATTAGAAACCTCAACTGTCAAAGAAAATCTGTCATGTGCGCTTAGAACAAATTACAACTATCACCATGTGATACTGTTTTGATAAATACTAATAATTAATGTCACGAAAAAACTTATGTTAAAACTTTAGCTATTATGTTATACCATAATTAAAAGTTTTAATTGTATATTTGATTTCTTTTGAGGTACATACTTTATGTAAGTATTCCTTTATATTTTAAATAGTGAGGTTAGAGGGTGAATACATTTTTATGGGAAATTGTTTTTCAGCACAAGCACCATGGATTTCAACTCCAAGTTTACTTCAGCTGTAACTGGGCTAACATCAGTGGACCCTGACTCCGTACAATTCCTGATGTTTAATGATGAAGACATCAAAAAATTAAGTGTAATCAAGATAACTAATACTACATCCTTTGATACAATGGGTAATCCAACTAAAGGAGGGCTTTACGATCCTGCCTTAGGCCCTTTAAGGGAAAGAAATGATTTTTGCACCACATGTTCAAATTCTTTACTTAATTGCCCTGGTCATTTTGGCCATATAGAACTACCACTTGTGGTTGTGAATCCACTGTTCATAAAGAATATTTATACATTATTTCGAATAACATGTTTGAAGTGCTTTAAAATCCAAATGGATGATCGCATGAAGTTTATATTAAAGTTGCAACTAGAACTTATAGATGCAGGTCATGTCACAGCTGCTTTAGATTTAGAAAATTTTATAGGTGATGTGAAAGACTATAAAAGTGAAACATCACCAGAAAAGCCAAATAAAGTTATAAGAAAATATCAAAAGCTTCTCAAAAAGAAAGATGCTATTTGTGAAATGTTTCAAAACAAAAACACTGACAAACTGAGAACTAAAATTATCAACAACTTTTTTAAGGCCATCAATATTTCTAAAACTTGTTTATATTGCAGAAGCAAATTAATTAAAGTTACAACATCAGAAAATAAAATTATGTACAATCTAAGTTCTGAGGGTGGAAGTAAAGGTATCAAAATATTAATGCCAGATGAATTAAAACGCTATTGTAAGGCTATAGAACAAAATGATGAGGAGTTGCTTATGCATTGTGTACCAGTTTTAAAGTATGCTAAATCTAAGCCTGTCACTGATATATTTTTCATGCAAGTTATACCTGTGCTACCTCCAAATGTTAGACCATGTAACATATTAAATGGTGAACTGATCGAACATCCACAGACTAATGTTTATAAAGGGGTAATGAACATCGCCTACAGCTCAAGAGTTGTTCTACAAGTTTTAATGGCATCTGACCACCAAAAAGCAATAGATGGGCTGGATCAACAGCCAAGACAAGCATATGAAAGTGTAATGGGAAAAACTACTCCTGAAAAGTTACACACTGTATGGCTGGACTTACAAAAACAGGTAAACCAATTATTGAGTTGTGAAGGTCAAGGTTCCACCAGTCAAGGCCTAAAACAGATTCTTGAAAAGAAAACTGGTGTAATAAGAATGCATATGATGGGTAAAAGAGTAAACTTTGCTGCCCGTTCTGTTATCACACCTGACCCAAATGTAGATATTGATGAAATAGGTATACCTGATGCATTTGCAACTAAACTTACATATCCTGTGCCAGTTACTGAGTGGAATGTTGATGAGTTAAGGAAAATGGTAATAAATGGACCCAATAAACATCCTGGAGCAGAAAAATTAGAGGTAAAAAATGGAAGAGTGATAAGGATACCACCTGATTCTATACAAAAACGAAAAAGCTTGGCCAAAAAATTACTTACACCAGATGAATATAAAACTTCTGGACTAAAGATAGTGCATAGGCATTTAGTTAATGGTGATGTGCTTATACTTAATCGTCAACCTTCACTTCACAAGCCTAGTATGATGGCACATAGAGCAAGAATTCTTAAAGGAGAAAAGACACTTCGTTTGCATTATGCCAATTGTAAATCCTACAATGCCGATTTCGATGGTGACGAAATGAACGCCCACTTTCCTCAAAATGAAATTGCAAGAAGTGAAGCATATAACATAATGTCTGTGACGAAACAATATCTTGTACCAAAAGATGGGACACCATTAAGTGGTTTGATCCAAGATCATGTCATATCTGGTGTAAGAATGTCACTGAGAGGCACATTTTATTCTAAATCTGATTACCAGCAGTTAGTTTTCCAGGCATTATCAAATCTTAAAGGTGAAATTAAATTACTTCCTCCTACAATTCTGAAGCCAGTAACTCTTTGGTCTGGCAAACAAGTTTTGTCAACTATAATAATTAACATAATCCCAAAAGGTAAGCCCCTTATTACCCTGAGTGGAAAAGCTAAGATTGGTTCTAAGGCATGGCAAAAGGAACCACCTAGACCTTGGACTGCAGGAGGTACTCCATTTTCTAATGCAAATGAAATGACAGAAGCAGAGGTTATAATAAGAAAAGGTGAGCTGTTAAATGGTGTATTAGATAAAACTCATTATGGTGCGACTCCATATGGCTTAGTTCATTGTATGTACGAATTATACGGAGGTGAAAGCTCAAGTGCACTTTTGAGTGCTTTTTCTAAAGTGTTCACATTCTATTTACAATGGATTGGATTTACTCTCGGTGTGAAGGATATTCTCGTTGTAGATGAGGCTGATGAAAAAAGAGAGCAGATTATTCAACTTGTTCGACAAGCAGGTAGAGTTGCTGCTGTTAAAGCTACTGAGCTACCAGCGGATGTTGACGAAAATAAATTAAAACACACAATTGGTGAAATGATGATTAAAGATCCTAAATTCCGTGCCAATTTAGATAGACAGTATAAAAATATGTTAGATTCTTATACTAATAAAATTAATACCGTTTGTTTATCTGAAGGCTTATTAGAGAAATTCCCATCAAATAACTTACAACTTATGGTTCAATCGGGGGCAAAAGGGTCGACTGTTAATACTATGCAAATTTCATGTTTGCTGGGACAAATTGAATTGGAAGGCAAAAGACCACCTTTAATGATATCTGGACGATCTTTGCCTAGTTTTCCTCCTTACGATATATCACCAAGAGCAGGAGGTTTCATCGATGGAAGATTTATGACAGGTATTCAACCACAAGAATTCTTCTTCCATTGTATGGCCGGAAGAGAAGGTCTTATAGACACTGCTGTTAAAACAAGTCGTTCTGGATATTTACAAAGATGCTTGATAAAACACTTGGAAGGCTTAAGTGTTGCCTATGATCATACAGTTAGGGATGCTGATAGTAGTGTAATTCAATTTGCATATGGAGAAGATGGACTTGATGTTTCGAAATGCCAATTTCTGAGAAAAGATCAATTTCCTTTCCTCGATACTAATTCAAGCGCAGTTGTAAGTAAATCCGTTATCAAAAAACTGAAAGAGGATGAAAGTAATATCAAAACAATTGCCAAATTTCAAAAAACACTTAAGAAATGGAAAAAAAGGAATGGCAATCCTTTTGAAAATGTACGTACTAGCGGCTTCGCTCAATTTTCTGCAATTGCTAGAAAAGATGTCGATCTTGATGATCCTCCAACTGATAGAACTCGAGATCCCTATTATTGGGAGTTAGAAAAAATGTGGCGATCTTTGGACGATGAGGAAAAACAGCAATATACAAGAAAGTCATGTCCAGATCCTATTCCTAGCAAAATGTCTCCCGAATACAAATTTGGCACCATTAACGAACAGCTGGATGGAATCATTCAAAATTATTTAAAAAACCGACAAGAGAGCATTTACAATGAGCATACTGACAAAGACAAATTTGTAGAGGTAATGAATGCTAAATATTTAGCTTCTATGGCAGCACCAGGGGAGCCTGTCGGATTATTAGCGGCACAATCTATTGGTGAACCTTCTACTCAGATGACACTGAATACTTTCCACTTTGCTGGAAGAGGTGACATGAACGTGACGCTAGGTATTCCACGTTTGCGCGAAATATTGATGACTGCTTCTGCTAAATTGAAAACACCCAGTATGGACATACCGTTTTTGCCAAATATTCCTGATTTAAATAAAAAAGCAGAAAAGTTGAGGCAAAAAATGAATAGAGTCACTGTAGCTGATGTCCTTGAAAAAATAGATGTGGAGTGCGAAGTAGTAACGAGCCCTGAGAGGCAATTAAAAACGACTATGCGTTTCTCATTTTTACCATACTCACAATACAAAACTCAGTACTCCGTAAAACCACAACAGATTATTAAACATATGCAAAATAAATTCTTTAACGAAATGTTTGCGATGATAAGAAAACAAGCCAAGACCACATCAGGTGTGATGTGGGCTGCGGAGGAAAAGAAACGTCGTGCAGTGGCCAACGATGAGGACGGTGAAGAGCTTACTCCTCAGGCGCCAGAGAAGAAGGCTGACCCTGATTTTGATAGCTCAGATGAAGAAGGTCCAAACGATGACGATGATAATACTGATGTATGTATATATTAAACTTTTCTTAAATCATGAGATACCTAATAAAAAAACTTCACACAAAATATCTGTCTGGCACACAATAATTCTAAGCAATATCATATAAATTGAAGCAATTTACTAATTTTGACTAATGATTTTAATAATTGATTTATTGATTCCAGGTTAAAATTCGCAACAAACGTTCCGAGGAACAAGAATATGAAGATCCAGAGTCTGGAGAAGAAGAAAAATCTGATGATGAAGAAGAACCTGCAGAGAAAGAACAGAAAGACGACGACTTAGAAATCACACAGGAAATAACAGAAGAAGATAGTAAAGTTATGGCTAACGTTGTAGACAATTTGAATAATGCTACAAATTATATATTTGATACGAAAAGTCATAAATGGTGTGAACTGACTGTTCTATTCCCAATATCATTCCTTCGTGTCGATTTATCGCAGGCTCTACGCGATGCAGCAACAAAATCGGTTATATATGAAGTCAAAAATATAAAACGAGCTATTACCAACAAAGAGAAAAATGTACTGTATTTAAGGACAGAAGGAATTAATATAGTACAAATGTCGAAATACGATAATTTATTAGATTTGAATAAGTTATATAGCAATGATATCCATGCTATAGCAAATACTTATGGAATAGAAGCTGCTAATAAAGTTATTATAAAGGAAATTCAGAATGTGTTTAATGTATATGGAATTGTGGTTGATCCTAGACATTTGACTCTAATAGCTGATTATATGACATATAATGGCGTGTTCGAACCAATGAGCCGGAAAGGCATGGAGGCATCTACTTCTCCGTTACAGCAAATGTCTTTTGAGTCGTCTCTAATATTTTTGAAAGAAGCTGTGCTTAATTCTAAGAAGGACTTTATAAGGTCAGCTTCCAGTTGTTTAATGCTGGGTCAGCCTTGTCGAAGTGGTACAGGTTCATTTAGTTTGCAACATTATAGTAAAATTGTAAGTTAATGATAGGATAATTGTAATTAATGGTGGATTAATAAATAATATTTTGAAATTATAATGTATTCTTAATTATTTATATTTTTAACATTCTTGTGGAAAAAGATAAGTTAGAAGTATTTTTGACTTTGTAATACGATTTAAGTTCGTATTATTCAATAACAAAGGTTTTTATTTATTTTGAGGTAAAGGAGAATATAGGAATTGGGTATTATGGTAGATATCAATTATAAAAGAAATATCAATAATTTATTGTTTTGTACTTCTCTAAAATTTTACAAGTAGAGCATACAAACATTATATTTTTATATTCCATTTGCATACCACATAATATGTATCGTGTTTAACACATTATAAAAACGATATTAGACTATAGCCTATTCCAAAATACTGTTTATTTGATAAAATGTGTACAAAATACTTAGTATGTGATAAAAAAATGCATTTTCAATACATCAAAATTATAATATTGGAGCTACAAAATGGAATATATTTTAGTATTTCGATATATTAATATGTATTAAAAATCTCTGACATGTCAAGTCATATATTGACTGTAATTCAAGTTTTGTTGGTAAAAAAAATCTGCTTAAAACCTACTTAATATTTAATAACAGAATGATCACATATCGGGCACACGTGGTCTTGGACGCCGCGTAAGCTATTATAACTAAAATCATAAATAATTTACATTTTGTCGTACATACTTTATAAATCGCTTAATTGCAACAAAATACGCTTCTAGCGATTTAAGGTTTAATAATTCACAACACATTACCGTTTGGCGTTCGACTAAGCGTAGATTTGGATGTATGGATTTTTTTAGGGTTCCGTACTTAAAGAGCTTTCTCTTCACTTTTTTGTACTTTATGAAATGTGTTAATGGTTTAAAACCTTACCACACTTGTGAATTTGACAGATATTTTTAAATATTGAAAACTTTTTAGAGTTACAAGTATGGAACCCACGACACGTAAATAAATTTCTAACTTTGTTAGTCTATATTCGAGTTACTGCAAATAAAATTGGCTTATAACGTAGCCGAATATTTAATAAAGCCATTAATTTGTATTATTTACACAAATGCGAGGTGGATTCAAGTCACTGGCTAGGACGGTAACGTTCATATTAAAAATTGTTGGACCCATCGTCACTTACCTCCCTTTCACGCGTCCCTATTATACTATTCAAGCTATAAAACTCAATAAACAATACTTGTATGGTACTTAAATAAGTAATTAATAAATATACAGCAAATTCAATGTTACGATACAAATTCCGGGTAAAATATTGTTTTCTACAGAAGTTATTATCACAGCCTCATTGATGTGCGTCTCTCGTGTATTTCTTTATATTATAAAATATAATACTTTCATTATATTACAAAATAAATTCATTTTAAATAATAGATCGCAGCTCTTATGCCAGACATAATTTCAAACCAAGTTGAAATAGTAAATGTTTTAGCTGATCTCTCGAAAAAAAAAACAAAATAAACATCTCGAAAGAAAAAAACAAATAATGAGGAATATCTATTTTGCACACTAAAGTCTCTACAAGTTTCTTAAACACGGAAATTATATCGTAACTGGCTCAAAGCAAACACAACTAAAAAAAAAAAAAAAAATAACGATAAAAGTGAGGCCGATATATTATATTTTACCATAATTATTTGTATCGCCTCTCTTTTTTCGTCTAGCGTTCTCTCTGCTTTATTCTAGAAAATTCTATAGACTTTTAGTTGTGTGTGCTGAGTTTTGAAAGTGCTATTGCGCGGTTTCCGCTGTGTTCTGGTTAATGACTGTTTTCTTTTCAAGTTTGTGTGCCTTTTTGGCTGCTGCCTTTTTAGCAATGGCCTCGTCTTCAGCCGGATTGTCCCATTCTTGTCGTCGCCCTGAACCGAACAAGTTGTAGAATGTTGCACAGAATATGTACACGCCGGCCGCTATGTAGAATACTATCCGCCATTGTGCTTGAGTAGGCTGAAAGAAAAATGTACACGTATTTACTTTATGTTGATTAAGCATCTATTTGAAAATAAAAATCGGTCAAATGCAAGTTGAACTCTTATTCTGTGGGCTCCGTACCAATTCCAGTATTGTATGTCAACGGGAAGCACGATTTATAAAAATTGACAAGCTTAAGCTTAACTCAAGCTCAGCCTGCAGTTATGAAATTTAGCAAGTGACCGTACAAATAACGGAAAAAAAAATTACTAATTTATAAGTGCAGCTAACTTCATATACAAAGAGTGCATACATCCGCCTTCATCTAGTATCTTTAAAGAAATACAAATACTGGTAAAATACATACCTTGCCCTCGATAATATATCCAGCAACGATGGGCGCAAGGAGGCCAGTTAGATTGGCGAGACAGTTGGTAAACGCCATGAGAATACCGGCGAAGCGCGGAGAAATATCCAAGTGATTCACCTATTAACAGACAACAACCATATACTTATTCATATAATAACGAGAAAAAATATATATTAAGGTAAGTATTTAGTCCGTTAAGTATTTTCACTAGCCATACAAATATCGATAGTCAAAAAAGCTTGATCCTTTTCCCGCATAGCAGGCTAGACGGGGAGAATCTAGTGTTAAGACTCTTTCCCCTTTTCCACCGAACTTTTGATACATTGTGTATTGAATGACGGATCTTAACGGAAATTAAATGATAAAATAATTAATTTCTCCGAGTGAGAATCGAACCCACACTTTCAATGAATGCGCCACAACGGCCTCGTTTTTAAAAATAGTACATGCTGCTTACCTTGAAGCCAGAGTATATACCACCGTTGAGGCCGACACCCACGGCGAGTATGGCGACGGTGGCGGCGGGGTTGCAGCCGGTGTTGGCGGCGATGAACAAGCCGATGGCGGGACCGTATTCACCTGGAATATAAAATATTTTTGATTTAAATTGGGTATTCGTGAAAAAAAAAACAGTTCAACTTGAGCAACTATTTTAAAGTAATCCAGTATATTTTAAAGAATATTTTAGAGAAATCTTTCAGCTTGTTGGTTTTTTCTCCCTTTTTATTTGTTGCATAAAATTACAATACATAGTGATTTTCACTTTTTCACTTTTTGAACTTTACGCAGCGGATCGCCTTGTTACCAGAGAGGAAATATGAGAATATTAATAAATAACAATACATTTCTCCGATTGGGAATCGCACCCACAACCTCACGCTTTTGCCACTGCGCCACGACCGCCTCAAATATAAATTGATTTGAGGTAAAATCTTAGCCCAATGTTGAAAAATGCAACATAAAAATACATTATAATAATATACTCACCAATACTGTTGATAATCTTCCTGACTTGAGTGTGGTTGAAGCGTCCGCTGGACAACATCCAGTCGGCGACCACAGAGATGAACATTGAGAAGAGCCACATGCACAGGTAGGGAAGGGCGGAAACGAAACCATTCTGAAAAAAAATAAAATAAATAAAGATAAATATATCCTATAGCATGTATTAACTTTGTATAAAAATGTCTAATTGTATAAATAGACGTCGGTTAGGCTTAGGAATCGTTTTGATATACCTACTATTAACAATAAAAGATTTATTTCCTTTATAACCGTTACGTCTCTATCTCTATTCTGACAATCACTATCTAAATACGTTCTTCTTTTTTAACGAACTTATATCCCTCTGTTGAGAAAAAATGTAAACTCGAAAATCCACCATACGCATTTTAAAAAACTAAAACGTTTAACAGAGGCTATATTATAGATTTTTGTTTATAGTTTACAAACACGGAAACTCACTCTCATATAAAAAAACATCGGCTTCCCAAAATATTATTTGGCTCTATTTCAAATGACCTCCTCGCCAATTAACAGTAATCTTGCGACATTTTATTCCGGCGTTCGGAATTCGACTTATTCTTCAGGAACAATTTATATATCGAGGGCGGTTTTCAAAAGTATTTTCATGTTTTTTTTTATTCATTTGTTCTTAATCGAGATAGAATATTTAATAAACGTAGAGAGGCGTGGCAAAGGAAACGGAGTGTCTTAACACTAAGTTCGGGATGAAATGTGAAGCTAATTTAATTTAATTTTCCATATCAATGTATGTGATAGGCGGCCGAGCGCCACAAAATGCTGACAAGAGAGATCGGGTGACCGGCGCCGGTGAGAAAGGAATTTCTTCTTTTTCCTTACTTTTCTTCTCTCTTTCCTCTTAAATATCGTTTACTTGTACATTTAATTTGTACTTCAATTTAAAAAGTTTATTAATATAAGTTTATATAAAAATCGTATTTTCTTAACCCTCCAACAGCAGCCCTCGTAACTCCATAATAAATAACTACATTTTTCCTATTGACGCGTAAAAGCAGGAAAAAATAGTTTAGTCGCAGAGTGTAGTTAGGGCAATTGAGTCGCCCGAGACTTGATTCCAAAGGGTCAATTGACCGACCCGCCTCTTGACCTCTTGACAGCTCAAATGATTAATGTGAACGAAATCGTCCTATAAATAGTCTACCGTCTAAGTATTCATCTGTACCTATACTTATCTGGGTTTTGAATTGATATAATTATAATATTTATTCTAAAATATTTTATATAATCTCTATTGGTTTATGTATGACCTTTAAAAGGCCTTGACTGTCATAAATTTATAGAGTTATTTGAAGTGCTCAATTTAATATTACAATTATTGAAGAGAACGAAAAATTTTGCCAGAGTATTATTTAGACTAAGAGACTTACATCTTTGATAGAAAAGTGGAGGACTTGTCGCATAAAGGTTGGCAGCTCTGTCATGAGTGTTTCGTAACCATAGTTCTGTCCCATGTGCGCCAACATGATTGCCCAGAACGGCATGGACTTGATGATCTTGCACCACGGGATCGGTGGTGACTGTCAAAAATATGAAAATGTGTTTTATTTTTATTCTTAACAATTAGTCAACATAGATAAGTTAATAGAAAAATTTAAAGATAGATAGAAACCACAACGCTTTTTGTAATTGAAATACAACGTAGTTTTAATATTTATAAAATATATCTTTAATCTGACGTAATCCAAATATTATTTAAAAGGAATCAACAATTTCACTTACGCTGAAACCAGCAGTACCCCACAACGAACTCAAAATATATTTTTTCTCAGGCTCTTTGATCCTGGGGCAGTTCTCAGGGTCCTCAGAGACGAAGAACAGGAAGGCCAAGCTCCATACAGTCCCGATGATACCGAACACGTAGAAGATTGAAGGCCAACCGCCAGCGAAACCGTATGCTGAGAGAAGACCGGAGAGCGGCATCGAGATGACCGTACCGAATTGAGCACCTGTTTAATATAAAATTATTTAGGTCAAGAAGGCAAGCGTATAAGTAAAATTGAGTAATCAGAATTCAGAATGAAAAATAGACAATCGACAAAATAGACAAAATTTTACCAAAGAATCATTCTCTCTTAGTGTTCCAAAGCGAAATTATAAAGAATCTAAGCATCAATTATAGCCTATGTATTACTTGGAAACAAAAGCTGTGTTACTGTAATGAATAGTAAAGATTTCTTACCCGCATACACGGCGGCACCCATCCGACTCCTTTCATTGGGTGGGATCCATTTGGCCAGCATGGCATGAGAGCAGGGCACGATGGGTCCTTCGCCCAGACCCTGTATAAATCTCACTAGGATCAGCCATTCAAAGCCAGCTTCTGCCGCAACGGGCACTAGCAGGCCGAATGCCGAGTTGATTAACATACCCACTCCAAGGAAAAGACGAGCACCGTATCTGTAAAAATTTAAAAGCATTGGCTTTTATTTTTGTCAACTTGTGGAGATTACATTTAGCGCATGTATTGGTAGTTTCAGAGAAATAATATGTGAAATATTCTTAGTTGGATCTGACAAAAGTCACCACTTGTGTGTGCAAATTTGAAAAAGGTTGACTAATTGAATAGCAAGTATTAAATAACATAATTTCATTCAAAAAACATAGTTCCTTTTTATTTCTTACCAATATTATGAATAATATTAAATAAAATTTGTAATTTAAGCCTGTCAATGTCAAACAACAAACCATCATATAAAAGATGATCCAAAGCTCACGGCACACAATAGTACCAATTACCATTGTGTTGTAGTTTTATAGCCTTATCACAATGTAATATCGGACGACAAAGTAAATAGTCCGAGAGATATGTAACTTTTTAAGAAGAGCAAAATTTTTTATACTAAAAACTTTGCGACCCTTGCAGGACTTTTAATAGCAAGGCAGGCAGAGGGAACCTGGGAACATAGTGTTAAAATACTCCGTTCTCTTCGAAACATTTCCCCTCTCCACTTTCTGATGTATTGTGGGGGCGCTTTGCATCGTTATCAGAGCGAGGGAATGAATATATTAAATATTATATTTTTAATTCCCTTGTGTGGGGTTGAACCCACAAGCTAGTACGTTTATACTCGCACATCTGTGCCTCTGCGCTAATATGTAAATTAGTATAAAGAAACTTTTGAAGACATTTATGTCGCTCGCCTCCCCGACTATAATGGCATTCGAGGAAAACTCTTCCATAAAACCTAACCACATTAAACACAATTCTATAGAGTATAAACATATATCATTTTCGAGATAATGGACATATTATATTTGCAATTTTTTTATGAGAGAGCGAAAGTCTATATTAAGAGATAAAAGTATCGTACTTTTATCAACAAAGTAATACAATATCAACAAAATAAATGGAATGAAATGGTGAAATTAAAGAGATTACAGTACAAACATATGTAACCTACATGTACTGTATATTGTAATGTAGAGTAGGTAACGTTATCTTTGGCTGAATAAATTATTTTTTTGCTTAAAATTTTATTTTATTTTATTTATTTATTATTTATTTTATTTATTTATTAAATCTAAGGTAAGCTTAAAGAAAAGGTAGGTGTAAAGAAGGTTTTTACATATAAGTTATTTATATAAAGAAATGTAGAGCCGCTATAACAATTAAAACGGAAGTATTTATACATTTTAACATACAATGGCAAGCATAAGAAAAATTATAATTACCTTCAGAAGGTCACTACGAGAAAACCGAGCTTATATCGCATTGCAACGTATTTATAGAGTAAATCATAATTATTTTATCTCTCTAATCATAATTATTTCTCATATATTAAGGTTTTTATATGAATCCCCACAAAAAAATATATTTAAAAAACACCATGATAGTTCAATTTTGACGAGTTTATTTTCATGCGGTACATGGCGATTTTGTATTCAAATTCCACACAAAGAAAAGTCACTGTCGACAAATACGGCGTATTCGGAAAACTATATTATAGATATAACATAATTATATCAAATAACCAAAATATAATTATTTCATAATAATATAATGATTTAAAACAAGATCGAGAGGCAGATTAAAGAAAAATATTTAAAAAAAAAAACATAAAAATTTACCTCTTAGACAAGATGCCGAAAGGAATTTGCGTGATGACGTAGCCATAGAAAAAGGAGGATAGGATGTAACCTTGTAGCGTCGAACTCCACACGAAGGACCCGTCTTGAGAGGCCGCCGCCTAAAATATGAATTCCTGGTTTTATTTTATTCACATTTTCAAACAAAACTACTATATTCTGTAGTATATTTTCAGTGTACCGTATATAATACTATATTGTATTCATAATAATAACATTATGCCATTTTAAATTTAATAGCACATAAAGAGATTGTCCTTACCTTACCTTAATTTTTTATGTTTATATTTTTTTTGTATGTTTGTAGTAATAATTTTATTTTATCTTCAAAAGTTCTGGACATTTGAAGGGATCCCAAGGGAAGATTTTTGTTTCTCTACTGCACTTTTTATGTTTTTCTATATTTATCTTTTAAATACTCACATTAGTTGCATTTGGATTAACATTTCCACATTCAGTGTCTATAGCTTCCTTGTCGACAGGCAACGCCGTGTGATTGACCATAGCTACGATCGCCACCGACATATTAGTCCTCATGATGTAAGCGTTCGCCATGCCCAGGAACAGCATGAACGTCACCCAGTGACGGTGACCGAGACCACCTGTGAGAGAGAAATTATATTTAAGTAATATATTTAGAAAACTATAATGATTGTTAAATAATATGATCTTTTAAAATATTTATAAACAATGCAACGCCTGCTTAATGTACCTGATTTAGTAAACACAGAAGTAATTTATGGTATTTAATTACTAATATACTAAAAAATATATTTTTTTAAAAAGGCAAGAAGTGATGCCTTGATAACGGTCACATAGAAAAATAACTACAAAAAAATATCAATAATTTTTTTTTAATAAATTATATTATATATTTCGGTAAACGGTGAAGGTTTGATTATTTTAAATATTAATTTAACTTTTCACTAATTATTTAAATTGCTTTATAGACTAAAAAGCCTACACATGCAACGAGACGTATACACATAATAAACGAGTTCTGAGAAATTAAAACTCTTCAATTTGATATGCTTGTAACGATACACCCACGATATAATAAATAAACTCGTTTCAAGCGAATTAAAGTAAAGAAAAAGTGATCGGTTCCGAAAATGTAATTTTACACTTACGCTTACATGTCGCTTTTAATTTTTATTTATTAATTAGTAATAAAGTTACTTTTTGTCACATTATAATAAATATATAATAAGGATCGAAAGAATCCAATCAGAATCGAAATTTTTTAATCTGGTTAATTGGAATCGGAATCCGTTCCGTGCGGGAATCGTAGTCAGAATATATTTTCACAAGATTAATGTGTAGTGTTGAAAGCCTCAGATACTTATAATTTAAAGGGGCTCTCAAAAAGAAATACTACTTGAGCTCACTTTACATGAAAATGATCAAACTCTATAGTTATTTCCTTAGACAATATTTATTAAAAAAGTTTTACGTGCATACATAGAGGCCATCAGTATTAAAATAGACTATGACTGCAATGGTATGGTAGCCAAAACGCCAATTTCCATGTAATTTAATTAATGTATATAATAAATAATAATTTTACGGACCGCTGATATATGGTACGAGCGTTGCCAGATGATCCCGATTTTTAGCCCAAAAATTAAATGTCCCGATCGAGACAGGCTTTGAATTTTTTTTTCATTATTTTAGGATTTTAATTACTTACTAATATTTTCATAGAAATACAAAATATACTATAGCTGCTTGTAAGTTACGTATAACTATTCTGTATATTTAACTGCCTTACATTATATACGTAATTGCATATCGTAAGCCAAAACGATATCATTCACAAAGAAGCATTTTTCTATAAAAAAAAAACCATTTTATATTGATACCTATCACCATTGGAAGCTTTATTTAAAATTGAAAAAAACCGACTAGCGATTCCTTACAAAACTTGCAGGACTTCCAACTTTTTCTGTAATTCTGGCTTGTATCTGATACCTTACTTGAACACGTGGAATTAATACTAAATTCTCTGTAAATATTTTCTGTCAATTTCTAATATTATTATAGTCATTTCTAAAGTATAGTATAGTAAGTGTTTCTTATTGTCAAAGCAATAAGCTTAATTTGAGAAATAAAGATTAATTTGAGTTTCAGAATTAATTTGAAATTTTTTTTAAGACACTATCAGAGGAAGTACATATTAACGTATAGTTAAACAGAGACTATTTTAATATTATTTAACTGATTACATTAATAATGAATTATGAAAATATTCTACTCAAAATACCTCGAATATATATATAGTAAACTATTTGTATATACCTACTTATATAATTAACAAGAATATAGTAATATAGTCACAATTTAAATAGTCTATTAGTTCACATGTTTAACACAACCATTTTTGTTATATCGTTAATATAAATCGTTAATAATATACATAGATCAACATTGCTATATTTGTATAATGTACAAATATGATAATAAGCTTGTGAGATTTCGTTAGTCTTTGAATTTGGTTTTCTGATTTCTGATATGACCGTAGGAATATCTGCCCTAGAATAGACTGATGACTACCAAAGATATTATACTAACAAAAATTTTAAACTAAATAACTAATAAAAATCTTGCCACATAAAAATCAATTAAAATGTAAAGTTCCAGGAAAATATTTCTAGGCACGTAATAATAATATATAAAATATTCAAAAAAACTTCTCCTACGTAATTATACAATATATTGAAATTAGGAAGTAATATTATAATGATTTACAGTGTTTTATTTTTTTCTTCACTAACATTCCGCATTAAGCGCGAAATAAGAGAATAGTGTCAAGAAACTTTGTTTTCCTTTTGAAGTTTTTTTTTTGTTTCACGCTGTAACCCGCAAAAAACGGGGAACTTAGTGTTAAGACACTTGCGCTCCCCACACTCCGCCGAATTCTAGTCATACCGTGTTGAGTTTCTAGACTGAACGCCACGCTTTAATTTTATAACTTGTAATTAATTGGTTACTCTTATATAACTAGATTGATACAGACAGATTGCATGATTTTAGTCAAGCATTTTTTCAGTCATCAAATATAAGAGAAATGTAACCATAAGCCCACATCAATCGAGTCATATCCATAAAAAAAGTAAAATGTAAATTTGCATACATTCGCGGGCTTACGTGTAGGCGTGTGTATCTCTTGCCAAAATAAAGTATCACGGTAAGACATGACGTCAATGGAAATAAAAAAAAATTGTTATCTTAAACATATTTTGGTTTTAGAATTTTAGTCATAAATTAAAACCTAGCCAAAAATTCGATATTTCTAAATCTTCCCAAATAGATTTTAAAAATATTTAATGACACAAAAATGATGATATAAATATATTCAATATCATACATTTAATCTTTTTAAATATACAAAATAAAAATGTAAATAATGAAATAATTATACAATTATGCAGAAGGCCTCAGCGACGAGAAGCCAATAAGCTACAATTTGTTCGGTCGCGTGCGTAAGGCTTCGGGCGTGTCACGTGTTCAGTTACTATCCTATATTTTAATAAATGCATTAAGCTTTTTTCTTTTCACATCTATTTAATAAAAAATCAAGTAATAAAATAAAAAAAAATATTTTATATTTAAAGCAGCGGTCGTTCAGGTTAAATTTGACAACAGGAAATATTAATATAAATAAAAATAATTTAAAAACTCTTCGGAATGGCTAGACGAAGTTCGATACTTGTCGCCCGTTTAGACCAGAGAGAGAGAAAGAGAGAGAGAGAGAAAGAGAGAGAGAGAGAGAAGAATAAATTAAATAAATGTCTTTTCTTTAGAAAATCATTAAAATATATTTTTTTTAATTAATAGCGTGATACGGTGTATTCTTTTAGAGTTGGAAACCTACCTACCTCTCTGCATGTTTACGTAATTACATATGACGTCGATAACGAAGTATATAGCTTATAAGAATATAAAAAAATACAAACACAACATTTGTAGGTATTACTAATTATTGAATATTTTTTTAATTGTGTCTATAATAATCTAAGCCAAAAAGATAAAAAGATGATCAAAAAATATAATATTTCTAAAATTTTATAATACATTTGTAATGAATCATCTTGTTCACGCAAAAATATCAGTTTTACGTGTGTTCGTCTTCTGAGGGTAAAGTCCGATGTTGTCAGCGAATAATTAACGCCGTATACATTATTAACGCAAGGTTTTTTTTTCAGATTTTTTAGCATAACCTTGTTCTATTTATTATTAGTAAAAAGCGAAAGTATCGCGAATGTGAATATGTTTTAGAGGAGTTTTCTTCTTATAAGTTGTTTTTACTTAAGAATTATAGAGCGGGGTATTTTTAAAACAATAAAATCTATCAGATATTTTTTTTAAATTATTTGTAGAGTAGAAATAGTTTCGACCATTTTTAATAATTATTATAAAGAATTTTAACCACATTTTCATTAACCTAATAAATTATGAAAAATAAATATGTTCGTAGATAGGTTCGTGTAACTAGTTATATATATAATGATAGTGACTATGAACTTCTAGGTTACTCCAGTTTTTTCGAACAAACTTAAAGGTTAGTACACTGACACAATCGTAAACAGATAGTGGACGCATAAAATTGTTATCATTACCGATACTGATAATGATTATTTGTTTTTTCTCCAAATATGCGCAATCATCACGTTGTTCTGCACTATGAAAGAAATTACTCACCTAAATAAATACGTACATTATGTCAAATACTATCATTTTTCACAAATTTCGCCACATTTTAATCTATTACATTATAACTAGTGCTTAAGGAAATTGAAGACAAAGAAAACATTGGACGAGCTTGTCGGATTGTTCTTTTTAATTAATTTAAAATCTTTCAAACCTGTTTCGGTGGAGTTACATGTTATATTGCAAATCATTCTTCACAATTATATTGTTGATAATATATAGTACTTCAAAACTGAACGGAAATAAAGACTGAAGCAACTTAAATATTAGGATCCTATCTGTTAAGAATCTAATATTTTTTTACATTTGCTGAAACACAATAAATTGGAGTATAAAAACCCGACACGCCATCTAGTCAGCGATAATGGTCCAAATGACCTTGATTTTGAATTTATGTCCACAAAGCGTAAACGATGGACTCATTGTTCCACCCATATCTTTCTTTATTCGCGGAAGTGAAAATTTTCCTTTGCCAACATCGGATAGATTGTTAGAATGTCACTATAGCAATAGACTTGGCTTTACATAACAATTTTTTTTTTGTTTTTGTTTTATTAAATATTTTTTAATAATTCTTATTAACAAATATATAAGCAAATTCAAATTCATCATCATATTCTCTTTTTGTAATGTATAAATATTTATAAGAGAAGAACTTTACTTCAAAGAAACGATCTTTGACTCTCTATAAATAAAGAGTGACACGTTTATATGCACTATTACATGAAAATTTATTGGGTAGTATAATATAACAGTTAAAGCCATTTCCGTAACCATTTATCATATTTGAAATTAATATTTAAGAAATCAGTCAAATTAATTTTACATAGATAAAAAATGCAATATCTAATAATATAAGCCTACGCCTTATAATTTAATGGTACTCGACGTGCTTATTAGCTTATTCCCGAACGTATGTATATCTTATCAACGTCGAGACTACCTGCGATTATTAAATAAATATATACAAACATTACGAGACGTCTCAATTCTAAAATGATTCACGTTTCATTTCGGCTTCAAAAATTAGTTTTAATAAATTCTATATATTATATATTTAAAGCGTTTTCTAACGTTAATATAATTTCGTTACTATATTACTAAGATTTTAATCATTGTGAAATATTACAGACAAAAAAAAACTAAATTCATGTAAGAAGAAATTGCAAAAATCTGAATACATGTTAATACATAATTACAAAATTTTTGGATAAAAAATTAATTATATATTACTTACGTGAATTCAAAAAGACAATTATCACGTTTATCAAATTGAAAGTTGTATAAATTCTGCTTTAGCCTATATGTGTACATTAATATATTAATGGTAAATATTACACGCTATATAAACTGATTTAGATAGAGTTCGCCTAATCCCATATACTGAATTATTTTATTTTTTTTATATTTAATTTTATTATTTTTATTTATTTCATAGTAATTATTATAGTAAACAAAATAATTTACTTTAAAAATATCTGGTATGATTATCTTTTCATTTTTTGATCGAGTCATACAGCAGATGGAAACAAAATTATGTTAATTAATTTTCTTGTTACTTTTAAATCACATCGCATTGACGTTTTTTCATATTTAAGCAAGTGTATATGATATATAAGTAGTATCAATTAATTTGCTTATTTTCCTGTACCGATAGCAAAATAGCGGAATTCTTTTAATTAAGTGCTCGGGGAAAATTCACTTGGTAGAATAAGATGGAAATGTAACCTTTAGTAATGAATGCTTCTAATGTAATAAAATATGTATTATATATATTATAATATAGTATATGAACAAAAAACGAATATTGCAATTACGTTACCTGTTTTGGCGAGAATTTGATAAAACTATGAATTTAATATCAAGTTGTTACAAGTAAAATTAACATGAATAATTTATGTTTTTAATTTGTAGAGTTACAGATAACAAAATATATTTATAGTTAAAAAATGCAGCGAAATGGTAATCATGAGATCGTCAGAGAGACATAAATTACAGATTTACATTATAAATATCTATAATATATTTTTTTTAAATATAATTAAAACTGAAATATGAAAAATTCTACGAAAGGTACAAAATATGCATAATTCATCTTCAATTTACTGTATTGTTTTATTGCGTATGGCGTAACGTCTCGCAGACAGTGTAAAAAATATAAAAAGAGGAGAGTTTATGAACATTAGTTTTGTATATATTTCTTTTACATTTTTCGTTTAAGGCATTTCATTTTTCTGTTCATGTTCAAGCAGATCTTACGATGATCGTATTAAATAATTATGCAAATGCTAAATTTACAATAGTTTCAGAATAATGGTTGATGAATTTTTGTATATTTTTTAAAGCGTGAAGCTGATTTTAATAATAAGTTATTTAAGTGTGTAGTTAAATAACTTATTATTAAAATCAAGTTAGTTAAGTGTGTAGTTTTTTTTTTAATTATAGATTTTTATAAGTACTGATTGTTTTTTTTTTTGTGAAGTTTTGAGGATATATAGGAACTATAGGACGAAACTGTAAATAATAATGTTTAATGGATAGTGATTACATTTTCGCTTTAAGCTTTTTTGTAAATGAACTCATTTCCATAATTATGTAAATCTTAAACTTAAGTAACTTTTTTTATTAACTACACAGTAATTTTTTTAGTAGCTTGTATACGTTGTATCCCGTACGTAGCAGGGTAGGCAGGGTAGGCAGAGGGAAACCTGCGAACTTAGTGTTAAGACACTCCGTTTCCCACTTTTCGCTGAAATTGATACATTGCTTTATAGTCGGCAGAAGTTAATCCCACGCTTTGCTTAGTTAGGTACCAGAGCGAGGAAACAAAAATATTAGAAATTTTATTCCCCCGATTGAGAAACAAACCCACGAAAGCCACGTTTTGAGTAGCACACTTTTGCCTCTACGCCACGACGACCTCAACACGATGTTAAATGCTAATAAATCTTAACTCTTCATGAAACTGGAAAATTCAAATGAAATGTTGTACATCTAAATAATTTAATTTTCTTTATAATTAACGACTTCGTTTCATATCAATATTATATTATTTTCGAAAAGTACCTCATCTCACTTCAACACGTGAACTTTGAAAGGCGCTTACGTGTCGCCAGCGTATTTATCTACTAAATAATTTTCTTGTAAAATATTATTCATATACATTTATAAAACAAGGAAATTATGTGTTAAAATTAATTAAAAATAGTTTTGTAAGTTAGTTATGTAAATTTTCAATTCGATACCACGTGCTAAATATCATTGAAGTACCAATTTTTTGCGTTCACACGTGAAGAAACGATAGGTTATGTTGGAAATTACCAAGAAAAACTCGACATTGTTCTATTATGTAAATAACGCTTTGATATTTCTAGAAATAGTTTAGAATGGAGGCCATGAATGAACCACCGAGGAGACGCACTCGTACCTATACGACATATTGATTTAACACCTGTTTGATTTATTGTGCATTAAACGGGTAACATTGTGTTGTAACTTGTTGGATGCGGAAAAATTATTTATACGTATATATTTTTTAATAATCTCTCGTGTTTCAGCAATCTTTGTTTCTATTTAAAAATGTAGCGAATAAGTTAAGATATTTCGATGATTCAAGAGCAACTACAAAATCGAGTAATTAAAATATAATCCAATTATGTAAAGCCGGTCGAAATTTATCAAAAGCATCGCTGGCAAATCAAGCGCGATAAGCAAACTGGAGAATACCCGTGACGTCATTCTGACTCACCACTGTAAGTTTTGGGTCTCTGGTCTTCCAATCCAGGCTGATCCCATACCAGCACGTGTGCTCCACGATTCGATACCATATTGTTATTTGTTTGAATTTTAATTGAGTAAAATGAAGAAGATTAAATGAGAAAAAAAAAACCCGAACACAGAAGAAAACGCAATAACGTTAACGTAAAATTGCTTTTACGTGACGCTGGTGGGAGTACCAACGTTAGCGATTAGGTGGAATTTCATCGCGGTGGTTGTGAAAACTAGGAGAATCGGTTCACGACTGACGAATGGTACGTGAAGTGGCTACTGGCTGGCTTTCCGGCGTGGAGCACTCGTAAATATACGTGGGGGGCGGGTGTGGAGCGCCGAGCGCACGCGACCGCGGCGTGGTATGACGTCATCACAAGTTTTTACTGAACTCTACTGTGGACGCTGAAAAACTGTATATCGCTATTGCTTTTACTGTACACTGTGTGGACCACCTGTTGACACCTTTTTTTTGATTTATTGTATCAAATTATTTATAAAAATAATTAAAGTACGATATATGTACTTAGTTTTAATACGAGTTGTGCAATACACTTTATTTCATGTGAACTTTGAGAAGAGTTTAAAGTAATTAAATAAATTAATGACTAGCAATTTTGTAACAAAAGTGTTTTGTCGTATTGTCGAAATTTGGAATACAAACAATTCTATAGAAACTTGAATCGTTTCACATCTATTCATATAAAAAAAGAATTGATTCCGTAGTATTTATCACATAAAAACCATTCAAATGTTTTAGAAGATACTTTAATAAAAAATTTTTTATAAATGAGGCACTTTAATACTGTCGACAGTTATTTAATCTTTTCTCGCGATCGTGTTATAAAGGATCGTTCAAGCTAAAGTAATTCAATAGATACATTGTAACGTAACGAATAATATTTTAAGCAGAATGTCAATAATTTATTCTAAAAAAAAACAGATTTTGGATTTACCGATTTAGAAATTCGATGTTGAAAAATTTTAATATCAATTAAAATCTTTGATCTTTCAAAAATATAGGAAATTGGGTCAACGAGAATTGTTTAGGTATAGACACTGAACTCATATACATACACACACACACGCACACATATATATATATATATATACTTATAATGCTATGATCGATTTAATATCTGTTAGACTTTAATTTTCATTTCTAAGTATATTATGCTTAAAATTTACTCCCACTTGAATTAATCCTATCAAATTTAAGTTTAGTATGAAATTCTTAAAGCTTTTAATTCGTATTCCTGAAGTATTTCAGATACATCATTTATAACCAGCCCATGTACGATACATGCTTTTTCAACACATCGACATTACAACGAATTATGATTTTAAATCAAACTAAAAAAAACGCAGTTCAATAGCCTCTGAGATTTTGATATATGATTGCGTTCACTTGTATTGAATTACAAACGTTAAGATCAACGGGCAAGTGTTCAATTTGTATGTATGTGAAAAAATTGCGAATTGTTTATTATATTTATAGTTTTTTTTTTTAGTTACCGACGCAACGGTACGGTGTCTGGGATGCCGACGTGGGGTAGATGTAGTGTCTGATTGTACACGCAATTCTTGCGAGTGTGATCGTCACTCGAAAAATGTATATTAAATATATTACTTAATTGTTTTATCACGATTTCAGGTTGTGAAGATTTTTTTATACTTTTTATTTATAATTTGGGAAATGTATAACATAATAAATTAACAAAAACTGATGGCTAGGTCACCTCTGTCTGCCTCGCAAAAATTGAAAGCCTAATATAATAGCAGAATTTACACATTTGTTCTATAATTATTCACGAGGAAATGCAAAGATGCTTATTTTAGATATAAAACATGTGTGCTTTCGTATTATCGTTAATCACTGCCGAGCCTCCTATTTACGTACAGATGACGATACTGATAAAGTTCAGCAAGGTCATCGGCAAAGGCAGGTCATGCAGCGCCATCTAGTTTCACACTGATGCACTAAAAGCCATCTATCTATGCAAAACGTAATCTTTAATAATATTATTATAGTTCGTAATTTATGCAGTAGATGGCGCTTATATGTTCGGCGCTGCGCTCAAATAACTGAGTAGTAGAAGGTCCGTTCGCCACGCACCGCTCAATTTTCGAGACATTGTGAGTTGATTGGCGAAATTCAACGCTGCGCTTTGTCTTGTAACCAGCGTGAGGGTGAAAATAATTAATTACATATTATATAATATATATATTATTATATAATAAGAATAATTAGTCACGTTTACTCTCATGAGCTGCAAATACGACACATGTAAAAAAAATTACAATTTTTCATCGTAGATTTGGATGTTCATATTATTTATTTTGATGATATTATGATATAATTAGACCACACGGGTGAAGCTTCAATCAAAGGCTAGTGTGATAAAAAATTAGTTTTAGTGTAATTTTTTTTGAATCGTAGCAGCATTCCACTTTGAATAAAATGACTTTTACAAGTAAAAAATATTAATGTGTTAATTTATTAAAACTATTTAAAATTGTTGGAAACATGTACTTAGCGTAAATATGATATCATTTGCTTTAATAATATAGGTATTTTTTAAAATCATATTTTTTCTATATCTACCTACAAATTTTCATCTTTTAAAACAAGCTTTAGAATTTATTTATAAGCAGGACTACATTCATTTGACGAACGAGGTTTTCTAATAGGTGAATCATATTATGATAAATATTTTACCTGTCCTTTTTTATGCTTAAAAAGAATATATATGCATATAAAATAACATCGTAGAAATTTAATGGCAGTGACCACACATTAAAAAGCATGCACATTGAGTAACTAACTTAATGCATCCAACACGTGCTTCAATACACGTGATTATGTATGACATGATCAGTGATGTTTATTAAAATAAAATTTTTTTTTTTCAAGATTTAGTTCGGTTTTATAATAGAGTTTAGAAGCATTTCGGGGCGACAAAAATGCCTTATATAAAACATCTAATCTAATTATTTCATTTTACAAGTAAAATTAAGTTTAAAACTTAATTTAAAAAAAAAAATAAGTATTGCCGGGAGATCGAAAAAAAAAGGTTATTGACGCGAATTTATACATCCTGGGATGGCCTTAGTTTCTGAGATCTATTTTTGTAATTGTTGCCTGGAAAAATAGTGCCGCAATCACCTTTAAGTAAACTTATGGTGTTTTTATTAATGAATTGTACTTATATGTTTTTTTTTATTTGAATCTAATATCATTTAATAGGAAAACGTACGAGTTGAAAAAAAAAGGGTTGCCGTCTCAGTCATTCAACCTTTGGTTAAAACAACAGTTCATTTAATGTTGATTATTTGCACTCAGGTAATTTTCAAGTGATTTTTATATCAAATTAAGGTTCTTTTTTCAACACTATGACTCATGGTGGCCTGTAAAATAACCGCCTTTCTCACTTTATAAAAACAATGAATTCGACAACGACCAAAGAGGTATATATATATATATATATATATATAAATGAACATGTACTTATTTGTGTGACAAAGCGAGTAGGTAAGTAGGTACTACAGGTGGGACACATGCAACGTGATACAGTATCATTGGACAACGAGCCTCGACTCATTATGCCGGATGCAGGTAATTGTGCAGAGCCCACACCTAGAACCCATCGTGATTCTGTTTGGCATGCGGTTTATATGTAGTCAGGATTCATTTAGATAAAATACAGCCATTGCGGTTAAGTTGCAAAAGCATTTAGAGATGTGGCTATTTTTGTATGATCAGATATTCGTGTTACATGATTGTAGTTTTAAAAAATATTGTAATAATAATTTACTATTTTTATATAAAATAAATACTTTGTTCTTAATTACTTGTCTTAGGAGTTTATTATTTAAGTTGCGCGGCTGTAGCTAATATTTTACGATTTATCTCGTTAAATGTGAAAATATAACCTTGTATTTATGTTTATTTTTTTTATCAAGATTTTACACAAATGAAATAAATTGTTTTTTATTAGATTACAATACACATGAAGCTGGTGGGTTTTCCAAGAAATATTTAACATCGATACGATTAATAATATGTAAATTATCGCGCAATATAATGTTTCTAAATAAAAAAGAAATACGATCTAAAAGGTCGAGGGGTTTGATCGGGGTTGCTAGATCATATATCTCAATATTTGCGTTATGATTCTTTCATACTTAAATTTTCATACATAAATAGATTTCGACTATCGAATTTGCGTTGGTGTTTTTTACCAAGTAAATGAAAAGTTTTCGTTCCCTCGAAGGTGAATCGATCCCACAACCGTCGCGTTTTGCATTGCCGATGGGCCACGACGACTTTATACATATATATATTTCTTTATACACATGCCAATCGAAACTGCTACAATCGCCTTTGATTCAGATTAACTCGTGTTACACGGCACACCAGTACCTACTGCTTAATCATAACAACAATAGGAAACGGGACTCTCGTGTAACAATACCTCGACCTAGTTACACGAAGGAGTTCACTTCTCGTGAATGGCGAGCGGTTAAGGGTTAAATTTGTACAAATTATTAAATTTGTGTATGTAACCTTGTATATACACTCATTATGAGACATTATGTGCAGAACCCAAAATGAATTTTATAGTTATATATTTTTATGGTAAATTATTTTCGTTTGTTCGCTCTAGTAACTTCTTAACAAATAATTCAAATATCATTTACTTCAATCGAATCGAACCCACGATCCCTTCAAAACACATTTTGTAACAGAATTCGCTTATTAATATATTACGAGTGTGCATAAATGTATATTTTTTCGATATATGGAATGAATTAAGCGGGGCGTTCACCTAATGAAAATCGTTTCGCCTGCGCGTTAGAAGTGAGGTTGTAATTATGATAAACAGCTTATTGTACTTGTATTGTTATATTCGTCATCTTAAGGCACAATGGTAATTTTTCCTGTGTAAAGAATTTTTTATAAAATAAGTGTAACTCTATTCTCTCTTAGCTTAAAATTATTATAAAATAGAAACGTTTTAATTTTTAACATATGTGTCAGGGAAAAAACCGGTCAAGTACAAGCCAGTCTCGCCCATCAAGGAAATGAACTCCGGAATGTGAATTGTGTCATATTCAATATTTTCATTTCACCGCTCTGACAACAAAAACGACGACTAGTTTTTCCACGCAACACGCAATGTTCCGAGTATTCGACAGAAAATAGAGAACGGAGTGTCTTAAAATCGTGTTCTTTTTGCCTACCCTGCTGTACACTGTATAAAGTGTGAAACTGAAAACAGAAAACCCATACAAAATACTGTGAAAACGATACATGAAACTTTTCATTGCATTTGATATTAATTTCAGCTTAATATCTCCACGAAATCTCGAACTAAATGGTATGGATAGACGGAGCACATCAAAGTGATCATAGGATCACAAAGGTTCCTTCTTCGGAAAGGTTCCTTTTTCTCTACAGGTACGAAGTTAACCTTAAAAACAGATATTTAAAAGAATCTTCTTAGAATTCAAGGGAGTTTACAGTATTGTAAAATTGAATCACTTATTTATTATAAGTCGCCATTAACACCAGAATAAGGTTTTGTATTCTTGACATTTAATTACTGGTTTAATCTGAACACGTTATAAAAATACTGTACGTAATAATATAAAAAAAAAACAATAAAATTGTAGTGCGACAATTGACATTTGCCAGTTTAATATCTTACAGAGAAACAAAGAGTTGTGCTGGATTCAATAAAGGTCACTGATCCAAAACATGCGATATACTCATACTTTTATCAAATAATTATTTTTATTTGGGAAATTGTAATTGTTTAAATAAATGAAAATGGGTTAATTACATAATATTAATATTATTTTGTAGAAGAGCATTCAATGGCGTGATACGTATCTGTTAAATAAAATCTTGTACCTCTAGGTTAGTACTGCTCTAACAAGCCCAGGTAAACTCACCATCTCGCAAATACATTTTTAATGCCTATGAATATAAATTAATTAAAACTTATATTAGAATTGGTAAATATTATTTGAAGCCAGTCGTAACGCAGGGTGGGTGCTCAACAGTTTGTCGGTTCGATTCCCACTCGAGGAAATGAAATAATTATTATATTTATATTTTCTTCGCTCTGGTGTACAGACAAAGCACAGCGTTGAGTTTCCACACTCAATACCCAATCAATGCCTTCAAAGTTCTGCGGAAAGTAGGGAACGGAGTGTCTTAACACCTGTTCCCTCTGTCTAACTGGCTGTATGCAGGATACAGCATTTAACTAATTGTTTCTATTCATATAAATTTATTATAACTAATATCAGAATTATAAATACTATTGTTATTTATTGTCACCTATATTACAACTAGATTTGTATTTTTATTATCTACGGTGTCATTCTATATTATTCAGTAAGTATTTCAACAAAATATATGTGAATTATAAATGTTAAATTATATATATATATATATATTTGTTGACCCAAGTTGTAGCTGGACGTATTACACAATATCTGTACTGACATGGAAGGAAAGTGGACAACGACGTAACACACACAAACAACGTATATAACACATTTATATAATATATAACATGTATCATTGTAATGTCACGGTCATTAGTATTTTTACGGAAGCATTTTTACGTTATACAGTTATAACATTTTTTTTTTTCCATATACTCGTGAATAATTCAAGTTACAATCCAGCCTCGCAAATATGGTCACGTTTATTCATCGATGTATGCCAAATATTTAAACAAGCGTCTTTAAACTATTATTTAATGGATAATGGATGGACCTTTTAATGGATATCTATAATTTGAATTTATAAGTAACAGAGTATCTCGAGTTAACCTCAAATAATAAGTATATAATTTATCTATCTCTACACCGCAGGCCTTGCAGGGTGCGCTGCGTTATCATACCGAATATTACCCATTAACAGAGAGAGATAGAGATAGAGAGAAGTCATATTTAGTGGTAATGTTATAAATTCTAATTTTCAAATAAGAAGACTTATGTCAATCTCAATTGCATTATGCAAATTTCGCTATGAGATCTTAGTTTTTTAAATGTAAGCATTTCAATCATTATTTATAACAAAATATAAAATAAAAAACAATAGTTACATTTGTAATAATATTAAATTAGTTGTAGCTAAGTTAGTTGTGGCTAATATTTTTCATTTGGCCTAAAATACAGGCTTGGATGGTTTAACATGCGATGTCAGCACGCGATTGTTCAAAATATCTTAAGGCCGTATTACGCTAAGATCAAAATAGTCATTTAGTTCGTATTATTTTTGCACAAATATTAATTAATTTATAAAATTATTGTGTAATATTTAATTCTTCGTATTATCTATTTTATATTATATGTAGTCATATCTCATATTCATCAAATTCATCGAGAAAGGTTATATTAGATCAAAAACCAACTCTATTTTATATAATTTCTATAAGATCGTTCGATTGTTATATTTTCTATTAGAGCTAAAACCATTGTTAACCTTTAATATATATAAGAAATATATGTCGTTGTATAAATTTTTACATAAGTTTAGATTTTTATGGACATGAAATGTATTATAGTTTTTTTGCGTAGAATATGTGATGATTTTTCCTGCTATTGCATACGACACCCATTTTCGAGACATTGCGTATTGAGTGGCGGAACCCAACACCGCGCTTTGTTTTTTTATCAAAGTCCAGAGCGAGAAAATATTAAATAATTAATATCTCCGATTGGGAGTCCGCATCACAGCCGTCGCGCTTACAGACAGCCGTTGTGCCACTGGCGACGGCCTCTGATTCGACCCTAGTTCGAAACTTCTAAATATAGAGTACCTATCAATCATTTGTTTCTTACGTTGTAGCGTGCATCAAAAAATAACCTAGACACAAGAACGGCAAAAAACAGTGAACTGCTATAATTCTATTTAGGTTTACTTTTTTACTTACAATTATAGTAAAAAAGAAAAACAAAAAACGTTTTGATAGTGAAATAATAATATAATGTTATACATTAAGTAAATATAGATCAAGTTTTTGTTATTTAAATTTCAATTATTAAAATTATAAAGTTTTATTAAAATTTAAGTATTATTTATTACTTCGAAGCCGTCGAGGCGCAGAGGCACAAGCGTTCGACTTTAAATGATTATGATTTTCATTTCCTCGCTCTAACGGAATTATCGTCGGAAAAAGGAATTGTCTTGGTCATGATGAATAAATATAAAAAAACAATTACACTACGGCAGAGGCACGTTTTGAGTGTGTGACACATTTAAATAAAAAATGTGTTAAGAATTTCGAAAAAATAAAATATTCAGTCTTTAGTGCCAGTAGATATAATGTATGTAGCCGTGAAAAATTATGAACCTTATTGAAACGAGGAACACGCATGTTTACATATGACTTGCTTGGTATAATAAAAAGTAATACAATATTTTAATGTGACCTGAGGTAGGCAGCTGATAAGGCGAGTAGAGAGAATATGCATTTAATGTAATACATATATTGTGTACAATAATTATATTATTGGCACTGACTATGGCCATATCGATTTCATGGTATGTGTCGCAGTGTGCAGCGTCCACCTGTAACCTCGACAGGTGTGGGTTCCTAAACCTAACCCTATGGGGGATGCGGTATACTAACCCTGTTATGTATATTTATTTGTAAATACCTGTACATTTTGATTTTAGTTAGTGTCTTTTTTTAAAATGCATTCTCTTTTTGTGTAACATTATCCGTTTTTTTACCGAACAATTTCCTTTGTACGTTCTCCATATAACTTCACATTGGCGAAGTCATTAGGGCTCAACAGGCACGTTCAATAAGAACAGGACAGTGGGTTCGAATTCCAATGTCGTAAAAATTAATTCTGTCACCCACCCACACAGTGAATCCACGGAATGCTAAGTAGTTTCTTTATCTAATATACACTATTCATATGATTTACTTAACGTAAATCTTATGAATGAGATATACGTCATTGGTTCCTATTCTTGTAAAGGTAAACTTACGTGAAAATAAAACAAAAGACATTAAACAATAGACTAAAATTGACATTTGAATAAATAATAATTTCACGCTATATTGTGTAGGTTAAAATTCTTACATTGATAAAATTGTCATAACATAAAGTATAAAGCAAATATACATAACTACGTCCTACAAAATTTTCAATTGGGCCGTAATTTAAAAATATACTTATAAAATACTATCTTAATTTCAAGTTATACGTTCTGAAAAACATTAATCTTTTCTTAACCAATTTCGAAAAGAGAAAAAGAGGAAGTTAAAAATTCGATTAAGATCGTATAAGAATGATGTTTAAAAAAAAATTATATTTTGATATGGTTGGAAAATGTCTATCTGTACGTAGGTATACAATGTAATTTCCACTTGAATAGTGGTCTCTTAAATAAGTGTACAGCGGAGAAAATAACAATGTGCCACTATAGTGTTTCAACCAACGTCGTATCACGTATTATGTTTGAATATAAAAAGAAACACGAATAGGCATAACAATATAAATAAGATATTTTTAACATCAATTTAAACTTCCCCGGACGTCGATTAGGTGATTCAGATAAAGTGGTCGCTCTAGATGTTATGTGCCGAGTGTGTGACCCCAGTGTGAAGATAATCCTTAATATCTTCATCCTTTGGGTAGGTGCTGTTCAATGTGTATCTTAATTTAGACCTCTTTGCAAAAAAGGTACAATTTTACATTAGAAAAAGAATATGGAAATGCATTCCATTTTTTATATTTTCATGTTTTCCCTCTGGTAACGAGGCAAAACGCAGCCTCGAGTTCCGCAACTCGTCAGTCATCACGCAATGCCTGTGAAAATCGGTGGAAAGTGAAGAAAGGAAGTGTCTTAACAGGAAACAGAGAGTCTTAACACTATATGCAAATTACAGCGTGAAACAATTTGTTTTTTTATTAAAACTAAACATTTTCCAATCCTCATATTATTATAATCCTGGACTTACAATATGAGCCTATAGATCAAACTAAAACTACGGATATAACTAGAAAATAACAAGCAGTATTCCTTTCTGATACAACAAGTGTTTACGTTACACTTGTGCAGTGGAAAATGAGCAATCCACTTTACTTTATTGCAAAAAAGTAAATAATTGTTCCAAGTTGTGACACCATAAATAAAGAAAATGGACGCCTTTTTATTTTCTTTTTATAATTGAACTACACGCTGTTGCACGTGAGCAAAGTAGGAGAGGTAACCTAGTATTAAGATGCCCTGTTTCCCAATTTCAGCCTATTTTTTAATTATGATTTTTTTTCAAAAATAGTTATCACAATAGCGATCACAATAGTAATCTACCTAGCTTGGAAATATATTAACCAAAATAATATAATTACGAATTATTAATTAATTATACTAAATGAGCAAATTTTATAAATTCCAAGAAAACTAAACATGCAAATTAACTTATAAACAAATAGGTAATAAATAAAATGAAAGTGTGTTATTTAATTACATTACTTATAAAAAATGTATACCGAATCAGCTACATTCGTTAGTTGCTGCAGATTTAAAATCAAGCAAAACTAATCGCTAACCTTGTCGGATACGCCATTGCATGAAAAACCATGGAAGGAGTTAGGCGAACCTTCACTGCTCATTGCGTTTAATATACACAAATATATGTACTAGTCTACCGCCTCGACTTTGTCTGTCAATGCAACTTACCTCACTAAACAAATCATTCTAACATACATATTTTATATATATAATATAATTTGTGTGGACTATAAAATAAAAATTAAAATCTCAATTTTACGCATTCCCGTTGGAATTTTGGGATTTTTTTTTTCTTATTTCTGTTCTATAATGCCCCGAGGACCTACATGCTAATTCTAGTCTTTTACGCCGCGCTGCCTTGATTTACCTATGCCATGTCTGTCTGTAACTCACTAGGTAACGGAAGTTATAGATAGCGTCACGTTTTGCCCCATGTAAAAAAACATACAATTTATATTATTATGTAACTTTAGGGCATAAGGTAAATTGCGTTATGAAATAAATTTACACGTATGCATCCTGCATCCTTTATTACTATGTTAACCCACATTCGACAAGTTTGATATTCAGGCTAAGGAGAACAAGATGTTATACTTACTTAGACATTCGTCTTATAAGTGTGACAATAAAAAAAAACATAATGTAGGTGCAGTTTTTAATTTTACTTTTTACTTAACAGAAAATACTTAGTGAATAAATGTTTCTTATTATGTTAATTGAAATTTGAGCCTATATAAAAAATGTGTCGAATTAAATAAGCCCATTCCAATATGCATGTATAATACATATGAACCTTCTACCTCTTGAATCATGACATCTATTAGTGAAAACCACATTAAAATGTCTTTAGTTGCAAGTGAATCGGCGATTTTTGAAGACCGCAATAGAATTTTCGTAAAATATAGATTCTTAAATTCATTCAATATCCCTTTAAAAGATTGCCTTCTTTATCGGTCATTACGTTAGTGTTACATTAGATGTTATCGCAGTCAATCGCTAATCACCAGTACAGAGATGTTGTAAATAGAACTTGTGATAATTTTTCACACACGCTCCTCTTAATAATACATATACAAATACATAAAGCAACATATATGGTAAAATTATGTCCAATATTTTTTTATGAATTATGATAATGAAATTCAAATATTTGATATTTGAAATATTTAAAATTGCTCTTCAAAAACAAATAAGTGAATCTCAAAAAGAATTAATTATCTTTGGGGCTGACATGGCGCAGCGTTGCGGTGTCTGACTGTAAACGTTGATACATAGGACAGCGTTGAGTTCTCTCTCTACACAACACACAATGTCTCGAAATTTGGGCGGAAAGTGCATTACACTTGGCAGCTGTTCGAAAATATGCAAAAATATTTTAATAAAAAAAAAACCAAAAATTCAACAGTTACAAATTTCAACAGCAAAGATCGTCACTTTAATTCCTGCGAAACACCTACGGTAGTTGAATGGTAATGAAAAGTGATATTTTAAACATTTTCCTGTTGACTTGTACGTATACAATAACGATTTGATACGTCCTTAGATCTAAATAGAAATTTTCCTTGTATGCTGCAAGATTTCAAATGCATCTTTATGAGATGTTACATATATTTTACGAAAACCGCACATAGTTACTCCTTCAGTGCATTTTACAGGTGTGAAGTAAACATCGCGCGGTATGGGTTCCATTCTCACTGTCGTTCTGATATAAAGACAAAATGTGGCATTTAATTCCACCATTCGACACGAAATATCTTAAAATCGATTGACATAAAAAAAACACTAAACGTTAAGGAAAGCTTGCCAAAATAGAATAGCAACTGCAATTAAATCCGTTAAGTAATTTTTGAGATTAGTGTGAAAAAACACACATACATTTTTTTTAAATCATGATCTTTGATTTAATTACGTTTTTTTCCACGTACAGACACCGACATGTATCGATTTAAATAAATGTAAATAATTCTTTTAATCGTTTGTCGTGACTAAAATGAACGATACGCCACGTTTGTTTTACTTGTGCTACCATGTAATTTTTTTATCTTACCCGCAATTAGCGAGTATTTTGTTAAAATTACTGATATTATTATTTTAATACTTATCATATATTTATAATTATTCACACACTTAGGTTTCACTGACTGAGGTGAAAAACGTGAAATTTAAACAGATGTTTTTTGTTGTAATGTGGACACTCACTAAGAAGGGATTTTGAAAAATTAGAATCATTAGAAGATTAGAGAAAATTAAAATTAAAAAATATATATATTTATTATTTTTCTTTTCAATGACGTGTCAGGCGTATCCGGAAAATTATAAACTAGCTACTTATTCATTTTATCCCTATTCTACAAGGATCATTTTACAAAGAACTTCCTCACATTAACCTCGCTTCTACACCAACAACAAAGAAATGTATGAATCATTACAGCAGACTTTTAATTGAATGATAAGATAAAAAAATATATTTCCTTATGGTTGTTATGAAAATGTTATAAATACTTTAATAATTTTATTATAAAATGGAAAAACCAAATAATAAAATTATTAATTGCTGCACATATCTGAAAATCGTGCCTGCGTTAATGTATCAATATCACCTAAGTGTATATTCTATCTATAGCTTCGCGTGCGTGGTTACAAACAACCAGTTATTTTTTTCTATTTGAACCCGTAGTAGTTAATGAGATTATCTTGTTCAACTAAATAAACTCTTCAGTTTTATTATATTAAGTATAGAAGAAAAAAATATTATGTCACTTACTTGAGGACATTCTGTCACTTGATGATGGAACCGGAAAGACTTGTCTCATCGTATTGTCTTAACTACATATATTGTATACATTTAGATGTTCAACAATAAGCAACAGACATATAAATAATACTTTTTAATTATTTAGGTATCAGATAATCGGGGAATACCGTACAAAGTTGGCATTGACAATCGCAAAATGCATAAACAATAAATAAATATAATTATAGTTAAATACAACAGATTATATCCTCGATAAACTAGTTATTTATTTCAACTACACATACACTTAAATATCTACTTAAGTAAACTTGTAAAAGTTTACTTAAATAGACTTACACTACTTATTTTTATATTTTTTTATATTTACACTACTTATTTCATTAAGCAATAACTAAGATTATACAAACATGGAAAATAAAATAATTTAGCATATGATGTGCACGTGACACGTTTTCATCCTATCGGTTCCAAGATCTTTAATATATTAAAATATATTCAAAGGCAGTAAGTATTATAAACGCATCAAGTAAGATAAAATAAATATACACTGGTTTTTCTCTTTCGATTAAACTTTTATGGTCATTCTTAGTTAACCTATACCAAATTACTGTAATTAAATTTTACTGTTGTGGAATGTGGATGCATTTTATACCGGAGTTAAGTTCTGTTATTAAGTAATAAATTAAAATAGTCAAAAAGAGAACAACAGAAACAGTAAAAGATTAAATTTAAAATAATAAAAAAATTAAAATTTAGGAAATGGCCTAAAAGACATGATGTTTTTCAGTTTCAAGATATATTCCCCACATGTGGCAATGTAGGTAGACAGTAGGTAGAACGTAATATTAATATATTCCGTTATACATTTTACGCCGAAAATTCACATTTCAGAGATGAAGAATACAAGTACAGTTATATGTATAAATTGAACTTTTTTAAATTTAAATTATTACCATATGTAGAAACATCCAATATTTGCATTTTATGCAGCAACTTATAGTGCCAGTGCTATAAAAATAATTGCTTGTGAGTAGAAATTCAGACTTAAGTCGATTTCATATATAAATGAAGTAAAGATTTTATAGTTTTACTTGATCCTCTATGTAGCGTAGATATAGTTAGTAACTTATTTAAGTTTATTCACGTTTACATATTTATAAACAACAAACAAACAAAGATCTTTATAGTAGTAGTTACTTTTTTATCTTCTAATAACCGTATAAAGTTCAATATTAAAACTCCAACGAGTTTATAAAAAAAAAAAATAGTTTTCACTGTGAAAGTCTGATATGGTGAGAGTGACGATCATAAATAATGATTGGTTGATTGATGGACTTGTATATTTAAGCACAATTTTTGGGTAAACGTGCAAAATGTCAGGTTGAATGAACCCCAATGAACAGGTTCTATAGCTACTGGTTTCCCATAATAATGCAAAATTTGCGACTCCAGTAAATTTTCTAGAAAGGTGAAAATTTTACTTATGCTGCCTGCGATTGTAAACGCGACAGGTTGTGGGTTCGATTCCCACTCGAGGAATTTCGTTTTTCTTTTGGTGTCAAGGCAAAGTGTGGCGTTGATTTCACCACTCAACATTTGAAAAATGTCTTCAGAATTCGGCGGCAGGTAGGGAGCGGGGTATCTATACACTATGCTCCCTCTACATGCGGGATACAACGTGAAGCTGAATAATAATAAGTGCAAATGTTGAAGAAAATCATAAAAAATAATGCATAATCCTGCTAGTTTCGAATTAATAACGATGATTTGTATTACTTTACAACACTATAATTTTCTGTTAAACGGTATCATATTTATAATATTATCTTTTTTCCGTTTATTTGCTAACCTTTGATCTTTTACCGGTTCGATAGTCTACAAGAAAGTTTGTACGGATTTTAAAAAATTTAAATAAGAAGAATATTTTAGGGTCCTGTACTTTTTCTTTTTTTTTTAAGGAAAAAAGGAACCATTATAAGATCACTCTGTTTTCTGTCCATCTGTATGTTAAGATTCATTATCTTAGAACAGATAGACAAAAATTCATTCTATTATCATGATTGATGAAGAATAGCTAAATAAATTTATTCTTAAATAAATAAATGTATTCTTGAAATAAATACAGCCTTCACGCGCGATTGACTAGTTGACGCACTTTATTTCATTTATATAGTGTTAAAACTAAATTGTAAAATTAATTATTCATTGATCTTGGTCTAGCTATCAGTGATTGCGAAATCCAAAGTTAGTAATTTCGATTTCCAGTAAAATTAAATATATGTATATTGTGTAGATATACTCGTAAATAAAGATAGACTAATAGATCTGTATGTTCGTGCACACCTATCTCTGAAACAGCTAAAACGATTTTAATGCAGTTTTCACTATTATATTTTGGGAATCTTCTTTTAACAAAAGTTTTAGTTATATTTAAATCGATTCAAAAATAATAAAGTTATATTAATATAAAGAAATAACAGCGCTTGTGTCTGTTAGCACTTCATCCGCTTGAACGATACGAATATTTATTAAATTAAATTAAAATTCTGAATTTAAAATTTTATAAAAATTATGATTAAAGATATTTCCATAAAAACTTTCAGCCCCTATTTCTCTTCTCTATATTTTTCAATCGTATGTACTGGCGGCGAGTTGTATAAAAATTATCTCAATAATTTTTTTATTGTATTGTAGTCAAGCCAATTGCTTGACTATGAATGGATATTTATATTAATTTAAAATTATAATGTTATTAGAGCACGAAAATATTTCTGATTAGTAAATAAATAATCTCTGCTAGTCATTAATATAAATCAATAAATGTATTCTTATTTATACACAACACAGATCCACATTTATCTTACTATCAACTCAAATAAAAGTCTCTCAAATCTCAAACTCAAATAAAAACTGAAGAAAATACAATAAAAGTCTAACAAAGAATTTGTATCACCGAAAACAAAACAGTACAAAATATCTTCACGTGTTGTTGTCCAATAAGGCCTAGAATTCGGAAAATTACCCATTAAACGCTACAAATACGTGACTAGAAACTATATAAGGTGAAGCTCCCTTTATGTCCCATAGCACACCATTGCCTTAAAACTAGGATTGTAGGTTGTTATATAAATTAACAAAGAAATGATAATAAATATATTTTGTGCAGAATAATTTTTTACTTAAGTATGTTAATTAAAAAGAATATAAATTCAATGTGAAATAATATTTTTTTAATGTGACCGTAATATCATTTGGAATTAGAGGAAAATTAAGATATTTTTAAAATCCTAGTCTATTTTATAATTTAAAAAAAATAATAGAGACGATTTGACAGTTAATAAAATACAGGAACTTAAGGCCGTGAAGCCTAGTGGTCCACCATTCAAGCATCAAGGCTGGATGGGATAAAAAGTTGGCAACTCAGACTGATATTAACGAATGTGTAGTGGGCAGAGTGGAAAGATTTTATTTTTATTTTATATATTATAAATGTTAATATGACGGTTGGTTAGTACAACGCAGATAGTTAACTAATCGAATATGTCGCCGTATTTTATATGCCTTTTTCAACAACTTTTTCTAATTTACCTTCTCAGATAATTATGTTTATTTTTGCATGCCGTACTTGATTAACATTATAGATATCTAATTATAAAGTTGCATATATTAAATAAAATTGCAATAACAACACATTTCATCCAATCATGCATTTTTTGAAAGTGAAATAATTTACCACCAGTTCACTAGAGTAAAAGCCTCAGACATGAGAACCAGCGGAAGAAATTCAGCGGGACTTATTTTTTAAAATCAATTTTATAAAAATACTAATAATGTAATTATTTGTTAGTACACAGTAATAATTATTTACACAACTGCTTCGCGTTCATTTGCGATGGCAGGAGACACTTTCAAAAATAATAAATTTCATATAAATAAAAGTTGTTTGTGTTAAAAGTCATTGACCATATAACCACATTTCAATGGGACTGCCAAAGGCAAAGGTCATGAGACACGCTTAACTTTCGAACGCCAGGATCTGGAGAGAAGTGAAATTACATTAAGCAATCACCCCAGTGAAAATTTTTTTTATATTCTATGACAAAATATGACTGTTTGTTTGTCTTGATTTATGTCTCTGACAACTTTTATTACATGATTTATATACATATTACATTTTTAAATACATTCTTGTAAAAAAAAAATACATTTAAAAATATAAAACAATGTCATTATTATGAGTCAAAGTTAATGTATAAATTAAATTGGCCAGTGTATAAGGAAAGACTTAATGAATTTCGCTTTCGTCTCCGGCAATATTTAAAAAGTTGTAGATCAGCAAATGAAGCACCAAGTTAAACGAATTATTACTAATCAATGTTAAATGGATTCGATTAAGGTTATTTTGTAGGTATGTGTTTGTTTGTGTATGTATTATACGTCAAGTATTTAGAAATAGAAAAACTAACAAAATATTTTTATATAAACTTTATTATTTAAATCTTATTACGGACTTGTTTAATGTAATAAAAAAATAATAATAAATGTATTGTATGTTTTTTATAGAATATAAACATTACGGTAATTTATTTCATGTCAATCTGACTGACATAGAGAATTCAAAGCGAGTAACAAAGGTACAAGAATCTGTGACGATAATTTAAAAAATACAACCGTAATTACTTCATTAATATTAATAAGCTTATATCAATTAACTTGACACAAATTACCCACTTCATTTTCTGTTACTTTCGCCTATACCCAGAAATCAATAATAAATATTTCTAATTAAAATCAAATTTATTCTAAAAAAAACCTAATAAACAGACACTCTAATTTTATAAATTAATTATGTTCTTCTCTTATCACAGCTGTTGTAAACACTGTAATCCTTATGAAAGCATTATGAAAATATTCACTCTAGAGTTTTGTTTTTTTTTACGTGTCTTTGTTTTGTACATTACTTATCTATATTTTAAAAAATTAAAATTAAATAAGCTTCACCCTATATTCCGCACACAGTCAGTTTACAGACACACTGTGTGCCTTCACGGCCGTTTTTAAATTATACTTCCCAATACTTCTCGTCGCTGCCCCCATCGTGTTACTAGCATATTAAGTACATAGAAGCTTTAGAGAAGCTGTAGTATTGCAAACCATCTCAAATCCGTCATTTTAACTAATTTCTTCATCTTAAATAATAGATCAATTCAAATGAAAGAGATTTCAAATATTTTTATATAATATAATATATGTTCAAATGTATTTTATTTTGTGTGAAGCAGAATAATCACATTTTGTTAAACAATAAGCATAAGAATTTAATTTGCAATATATGATGTCTTTATTTTAACAAAATATTAATTAAATAAAAAAAAGAAAAAAAAACAAATTTGACTCTATATATATATAAATATAGGCGTCTTGAAGTACTCTTCTCAACATGGCAACGTACGAGAAAGACGTTAAGATAAAAAAAATTGAGCAACGTTATGTTAAAACGTAACATTTTCTGCGAAGCAATATCTCAAGGATGTTGAGATTGTGTCAATCTAATATTTATGTATGTATGAGATTGCGACATGAGATTGTATCTATATTTTTATAATATGTAATGTCTGTAGTCGTAAGAATGTATTTCCTGCTAGAAATCCCCGAACATTGCTTGATAACTGGTTTGACATTAGTAATTGTATAAAATGATATTACAGAGATGATAAAAACGGGATAAAGCGTGAAGCAGTTTTTTTTTTTAATAAAAAAGTAAAGTCGAGTTCTGCTACTCTGCTATAAGCGTGAGACAACGCAAATAAGTAAAAATCTTGGACGATGACTGCAAATTTATATACCGTTTTACAAAAATTCTGAGTAATAACACGCAATAAATATAAGAAAGTGAGAAAATATATAAAAACTTTTATTGTAACAGGATATGAGTGTTAATGCAAACTAAAATTATTGTATTCATAACATTATTTTGTTACTACTCGTACTAATATTTTCTTAACTCCATGCTGTTTTCCGCACTTAGCGGGTAGGGAGAGAGAGCGCTAAAACAATCCGTTCCTAATTAAGACATTTATCTCAATGTCTTTAAAATTTGAGCGGCGGAACTCAACACCGCACTTCGCCTCGCTACCAGAGCCAGAAAATAAACCCACAACCTGTCACTTTTCCAGCCACGACTGGCCACAAATACAGACGCAAACAGTTTAAATATTCACAGATATGTAATTTCGTTCTCTATTTGTATACAAACAAATTAGAACGTCCACGTGCAAAATGATATTATGTTCCTTGTAAACATTTACACTTGATTGAGCCGCGCGCACCGGAGAGCGTATCGTTGCATAACTTCGAAAGTAAGTACGTTATAAACAAAAGTATATAGTACGGTCAACGAGTCGTGGCCATTGAAGTTTGGTTATCTGAACTTTTGTGCATTGTTCACTCGGGAAATAATATAAGAATACTTCTCAAAGCGTGCAGTGCGCGCATTTGTATAATACAGGTAGCTTCAGGGCAGTCACGACTTGTTGATCTTACTGTACATGACTATTATATTTCTGATTGACGCCGACAAATATTTGCAATTTAAGTGACTCAAGGATTCAAGTAAAAATAAATTTTATTTTATGCAACAGTTGAATTTTAAAATATATTGTATTGATAAAAATTTGTCATCTGCAACTTCATATATGTGGATTGTGTAACCATATTATATAAAAGTTTATTTAATCCAATTCCAATCGATACTCTCTCTTTCGTTTTCTCTGCTTCTCCAAAGGAATCAAGATTTCCGTCTGCGTGACTGTGTCTTGTCTGTCAGCCCGTTAGGAAAAGTTTTATCTACACATACATATATCTGTGTAAATGATTATGATCAATCTCCGGTGTCGTAATGGCAATGCGACCCTCGCTCTGGCACCAAAGCAAAAGCCCGGCATTGAATTCGTCGAAAATTGGAGAACGGAGTGTCTTTACACCACTTTCACTTTATTTACTCTGCTGTTTGTGGCATGCTGAGTGAAATTGATATGATTTGATTTAAATATTAATTAATTGTATTTAAAATACAATAAATCACAGGTAAACGTCAAATACCGATTATTTATAAGGCTATTAACTGCACCGCCAACAACTACAAGCCACGCTATGGAGTTACTGAACTCTTACGCCTTTCTCCAATTGTTTCAATATTTGAAATAAACTTAAAGGGCAAGTGAAATATTTAATATTTTCATTTTCCCGCTTTGGTAACGAGTTCCTCATCACACACTGTCTCAGAATTCGGCGATGAACAGGAAAAGGTCTTAATGGGAACGAAGGTTTGGACTTCATATTATGTCAAGTATCAAGATGGACTCCAATGAGTGAGAGTTGTAAACGTGGATCGTTTCTCAAACTTATCTTAATAATATAATATTATTTTTTCTTTTAAAAACATATCTATATTCAATAAGACGGTTTGATCGGTTATTATCTTTTTTTTCTTTTACCTCAAACGACAGCACAGCTTTATCTATTTAATCTTTCACTTATATTTCAAGTGGCATAGTAAGACAATTTAAGCTGTTACACAGCATTAAATATTTGTTTAAAATAAATTTTAAAAACCCAAAGGAAAACAAGAGATTTTTCTATTCACATTTTATTACACATACACCGTATTTTGTTGAAATTTTGCTAAAAGAAAAAACGTCATTCCCCGAAAAATATAATATATCTAAAGACAAAATATAAGATAATGAAATCTAGTATCTTTTGGAATAGTAGTAGTAACGTTTTCATCATATCTATTATTCCACGAGGTCTTATAATATAACATGCGTCCTTCATTGCAAAATCGGTTAAGCCATTACATGGTACACTAGCGTAAATAAATACATACAGCATTTTTCCATTCTTGAATTCATAACGTTAATATAGTAAAACTGTTAAATGTCATTGTGTTTTTTACTGATAACTCTAACGTTTAACTTTAAAAATAACATTGAAGTGGACATTAAAATAATTTATTATTGTAATATTATGCAGTTAAGATTAATAGTTAAATAAGTAATTTTTCCATTTACCAATATCCTAGTTTATTTAACTTCACTTTAAAAACTGGGATACTTGATAACAAAGTGACTTGACGTAGTGAGGCCATTGTGGCACAGTGCAAGACACGATGACTGTGGATTCGACCATCAGTCCTGGGTGTCGATTGTTATCATTTCACCTTTTTGGTAGACTTATTATGGCGAGCTTATTATTATAAAGATCGAGTGGAAAGTGGTGTGTGTGAACACTAGGTTTATACTACCCTGCCTTATAGGGAATGGCATGAAGAGTGAAAATAAAATTTTAAAAAATGAATATAATCGTAAGAGTTTTCTTTCTCTGCTCCACCAAAATGAAGATACAACACTTTATTCAAATTAACTATATTGACATAATACGAGTGATCCAATATTTGCAGACGATTTAAAATTCTTACTTCAAGTAGACAAACAAATTGAAACAACGCCTTAATTTGCGCAGAGACTGTTTGCGCATTTTAGTTTTTCTTATAATTAATTACTCATCTATTTATCGTGCTGACAGTCTAAGAGTCACTACCAAATGATATAAACAAAAACGGTCAAGTGTGAGTTGGACTCGGCCACCTATGTACCGTACTAATTTCATCTCAATGGAAAGTACGACTATATATATATGTGTGTGTAATAATACTATAGCTTATTATTTTAGTTGGTCAGAATGTTAAATGCCAACTATTTCTTCACCTCTTACTCTTCTCAGATTTAATGAAAAATTCTAACCAAAACTTGCATAATTAACAACTGCATGCCAGCCACTCGACTCCACAATTCAATTAGAAAAACTAAACTAAATCCTTGACATAAATTTTCATACATTGAAAAATAAACTATAACGTTTCTTATTCGGGTGACATTTCGTAACTGTTATCGAAGTAATTGTTAATATCGATAAGCTTATTTGAAATTTTTGTTTCGTAAGTCGAGCGCACGTGGGGACATGAAATCTCTTTTAAAACAGGTACAGACATATGTATATATTTATGTATATTATATAATAAAATAAATATGTATGTATATTATATCATTAGATGTGAAATTATAACTTTATGGTTAATAAAAATAAGATATTTTTATTTTATTAAATGTTGGAATCAAAAAGTCGATTTAAATATGTAAATAGAAGTTAGTCAAATGAAGCTGATAACAGCGACTTGGAACACGGCATACACTATGAATTACTTTTACATGTTAAAAACAATTACAAGTAACGTCTAGTGTAGAAAGATATGTTAACATTATTTCTGTTTATATATATTATTTTATTACAAAACGAAGCATTTCCATTCTCTTTCATAGTTTTGTAATATTTTGTTGCCTACAACTTTACATAATAAGTGAAATAACTACTTTTTATTACGTATTCATCTTTTCGTAATTTATATAATATAGCTTATTATAATGTAATATATAATTGTGTTAATCATTTATAATTTTAAATAATATTTTTAGGTTTGTGCCTTATTTTTTTACATAATACCCTCAATATAAAATTATTAGCTCTTCTATTATATTCTGAGAGTTGGTTGTACGGACATATTAATTATTTGTAGTGAATTATACATGATAAAAGTATGTGGCTCGTTTCATACTCTATAAAATATTTAAGTAAATTGTCAACCCCTCTATACTCGCTTATCGATCTTTTGAGTTTTATAAAACTTTACCAAAAGTCGTTATACATTCAATGTATATTCAAACCTTTGTGATTTAAATAATGGTAAACTGTAAGATTGTTTCAGCTGTGATTTCGCATACTATCTCGATATATTCATACATTAAATCTATTCAATCGCTTGATGGCTGATTTAAATTTTTGCACAAGTTGCAGATATTTTTACGTACGAAACCTACATAAATTATGTTTACAATTTCTTTAGATTCACACAGAATCCCGTACATAGTAGGGTAGGCAGAGAGAACCTAGTGTTAAATCACTCTGTTCCTATTAAGATACTTCCGTTCCCTATTTTCCACCGAATTCCGGAGACATTGCGTGTTGAGTGCCGGAACTCATCGCCGTGCTTGGCCTCAACACCAAAGCGAAGAAATGAAAATCGTCGTGTGGTACTTATAAGAATGTTTATCTCACTTCTATCTTCTATATAGTATATATAGTATCTTAAATATAGTACAAGTATATAAGTGTATAGTACATCTTTGTAGCTCCCGTTTTATTGTCAACGACTGAATATTTTATTAGCCATTGTTAAACCTTTGAAATGAAATATTATTTATTGAAATATATATATATTAACGTCACATTTGTTATGTAATTTATAATTTTATTGTTAATAAACATGTATAAGCAAAGATGTATTTATATCAAGTTTTAAATCATATTGTTACTTTCTAAACTATTGACTATAATTTTAATTAATCAATAAAGTTAACAAGTGCGGCGTTGTATGTCGTCATTCAAATTGAAGAAAATTGGGTGTCGAACTGTCTAGTTGTCGAAAATTTGGCGAAATGCGGGAAACATAGCATCTTAACAATATAATAATATATATTTTATTAAAAAGACCTGAATAAGTCGTTAAATACAGATATAGACATTTGATTTCAAAAGAAAACCATATTAAACATAGAACAAATATTAAAATATATTAATTAAATATATTTGATTCACGTAAAATTATGAATTTAAAATATTACAATTGTGAAAGATATACAACCTTGCGGAAGCCATTATTGTTGATAACAAATGTCAATGATAACTTATTTGCATAACATAAGTGAGTACGATACATTGGAGCACATCCAGGCTGACTATAATATTGTAAAAAAATATATATAAAAAATAAAAATCTAAATTATTTACACGTGAATTGCAAATATAAATATTAGCCTAGAATATATATTTTTTTATTTTTACAAGATTTTTCAGTTGTCACACCTACTAAGTAGATTATTTAAAAAATAAAAATATATATTCTTCTCTTATTCATTTACACGCATTGATTTTTATTGCTTACACTTTAATAAACATAATAATTAATTTGGAACTCAATAATATTTTTTAATTATCGAGTTATCTTGGACATTATATGTATATTCATAATAATAATACATAATATATATAATGTACAGAGATTGCTACAAAAAGTCCATGTAAGATATATTACATCTTATTCCAGAGCCATAGACAAAAATCTACAGATTTTTTAATGTTTGATTTACTCATATCAACAAAGGCAAACATCGAATAGATCCAGTGTAAATAGCATAAAGCTGGTGTCAGCGCCCATCTTCGTGGTACCTATTTCGCTAATTATGTTATCTTTATTCTTTAATGAATTTTACTTTTATTTTTTTATATTTCTATTATAGTAAATATACGGAATTATTCTTTTTGTATAAGAAATTTACAGGACTTATTCTTTTCAGATAGAAATTTAAAAGAAAACGACAGAAAGTAAAAGAAAACTCCATTTAAATAGCAAAAATATATATTTTTTTATTGTTTTCTTGCGAGTACCTACGTACTAACAATTTTTTAAAGCTTAAACGCAGTAAAAATAATTTATTTATAATGTATAGGTGAAATGAACAAAACTTTAAAAACATGAATCATTCAAGAAAATTATTAAAATTATCGACAGTTGGGTATTTATATTTTAATTCAATTTCCATTTAAATATTACTTGGCTGTTCCTCCTATGTAACTATGCAATTTTTAATAATCTAGTTTCTCATTATTTATATACGTAAGTTGTATTTTATCAAGATAATTTAAATTTAATTTCACTATTAAATGTTGAGTCAGACACGCGATCACTTTTATTGTTAATGATTTAAAATATTTATAAATTGTAATTACAAATGGCATCAGTAATTACTGTCGTTAAAAATGGCGGTTTGGAAAAAACGCGTGATTTTAACTATACAGAGATTAAGAACGATTATTAACAATATTTACTAATTTGATCTAATAAGATTCCATTATAACACTAATTTTATTAAAATTAAAAAAACAATAAAAAAACTTACGCGACGAGTCTGAAATGTCATCCATTATCGCCAGCTTGCTGGGCCTTTTATCATCTTCAGGCTTCAACCCCATTTTAACTGATGTGAGTTTTTTTTTAAATATTAAAAACAAAATAAATTACCGCACTCAATATTAATCACAAATTCTTAATTATTTACTCAATTTTTTAATTAAATATTCAATTTTATATAATATATATTAAGTTTTTTTTTATCGGGTATTTGCGTCAGTATGTCATGCTGCCGGCGGCACGCGTTACACCGCACGAAGGTTTCTGTGGACTGTCACGGCGGAATGGAGCAACCTTGTTTTAAAGCCACGCGACTAAGTCACAGCCATACCTTGACAAGTTGAAAGATCAGTAAAATTGACATATGAGTGTTGAATCTTATCCATGTGATATATTACACTTATCAGGTCCTATTCAATTGCGAATTATCTGTAGATGGCCGGAAGATTTCGTTTATTTTATTAGGCTTATTAATAAAGGGATGAGATAGCGTTGTGCCTTTAATATGCAAATATGATATTTATATTCTAATAATATTTTTGTATTTACAATATCATACCAATTTAAAGAACTTCGCACGTATTTTTTGATGGCTTTAACAAAAATATGCCAGGTGTTACAAAGGAAAGTTACATTGTAAACGCAATGAGTTGCTCATTCAATTGCTTGACGCTGCTTATTTACATTTGTACATGTACACATTGTGCAGGCAGATATTTTATGACTCACAAGGATAAGTAAATGTTTATAGTGTGATTTTTTGGTTGAATAAACCATCTTCTAAAATTTTTAAATTACTTAATACATACATACATACATACATGTATTTTACAGGAATTTCAGCTCAGTGGACAGAAAACTTTAACGTGGTATCTTATTAAAATAAAAAAACGTATAGAATTACGTAGCTTTTTTATTTTCACTTTGTATCCCGCTTATAGCAAGGTAGATAGAGGGAGGCCCCTTAAAACACTTCCACTCACAGTTTAACGCCGAATTCTCGAGTCATAGGGTTTTAAGTGGCGGAACTCAACGCCGCAATAACCTAGCGATAACTAATATTCTAATATCTGTTCACCAATAATTGAGAACTAGAAATATAATACATTTTTGTTAATAAATTAATACACCTTATTTTATTCAGCTTCACGCTGTATCCCGCACACAGCAGAGTGAACCTCGCTATTAACACATCACCACAGCGAAAAAAATGGAAATATAAATGTAAATAAATATTTTACTACCTCTAGTGGGAATCGATTCCACAACCTTCGCGTTACAGTCCCACCCTTGTGCCACTGCGCCACGACGGCCGAACGGTTTATTGTTAAAATATTAAAGTTTAAAAATATAGATAGGAACACTATCTAGTAAATATTTCTTTACTTATCTCTAAAACAAAAGAATTTTATATGCAACGACAAGGGTTTTCACTGCGCTGATATGCAATTACCTTACAAACACAAGGTAAAGGGAATAATATTTATCAATAATTAAGTCGTAGTAAAAAATCTGTATTATCCCTATAGGTGTACTAGTTGTATTTTCTTTATATTTACCAATTTCGTCTATACCTATAATGTAATGAAACTCTTTTCTGCATTTGAACTTATTTTTTGAGACATTGCTATTGAGTAACAAAGTAAACAAATAAAAATATAAACATATAAATCTACACGCGGTGCCAAATTGTCGTTACTTTCAAGGTCATTTCAAAGAAATAGTAACTACAGCAGAAACTCGAATAATTGGACTAATTGTTGTCGTTAGGCATTCACATAATCGAAAATTCGGATAATCGAATGTATAAAGAAAAGCTGGTTTTAAGAAATATTTTTGTGTGTAAATTTCAAATTTTATAAAAATTGCCAATTTAAAGATTTTTCTGAAGGGAGGGGTGAAATAAGACCCCTTCAGGTTTAAAATTTTTCAATGTTTTCTTCTTAGTGGGACAGATGTTTATTTTCATAACGTGGACAACGTTTCACGTTTCTACGAGTAGCAGTTACTCTTACTCTTATTATTATTTATATATATATATATCAATGACATGTTATAGATGTCCTAGTATTAATTCCTATGCAGAGTGCAGATGCTTTTCGGTGAACGTGTAATAAGGAAATCGAACGAACAATCGTCGCGTCTATTTTTTTATTTAAACTAGTAGGGGTTAGTAAAAATATTTTTTTTAACATTTATATACTTATTACAAATACTTATTTAGAATATATATAATAACAAATATCTATTTAGAAAACGTATAACGAAAGGCCGCTACATTAAAATATTTATAAGTTTTCTAAATAAGAAATATTAAAAAAAAATATTTAGATATTCTTAGATAATATTTAACTATACTTGTTGCATTTAAAGAGAACACTGAAGTAAATCATAGATAAGGACGCCCTTGCTTTGCTTTTCCTTATAAAAATCATATAAGATAAAGAAAATGTATATGAAATAAAATTGTATTGTACAATAGATTGTAATGTAATTTTATTAAGATCTACATAAGTGTAGTCGTAGAAAAAAAACGAGAGTGTTTTCAGTGGTAAAACTACTAACGTTATTTTTATCTGTTTTTTTAGCGTCACGCGGTATCCTGCACACAACCTAGTGTTGATTTAGTGTTACACTCGTATACCATATTTCATTTTGGCATTGCGTCTTGAGTGGCGGAACTAAACTCCGCACGTTGCCTCGACACCTGAGCAAAGAAATGAAACTATTTAATATATTTTATTTTACATTTCTGTTTATATACACACTAACACGAGTAGCCCCTTATAAAGAAATTATTTTTAAATAGTCAATAAGACTGTTATAAGACAGTATTTTTTAAGTTCTCTACTGCACTGGCAACAATGAAAGCCTGTTGGTAAATTATCATATTCATCAGTATGGTATCCGTAACCGAGTACAGAATCAAATAACCAAATAAAATCCGGATATCCAACATATTGTTAAGTAAGCTTTACATTTCATCTCATTTTTTTCCGGGATGGATCGGTGGTTGCAGGTTCGTTTCCCATTCGGGGAAATAAATTATTATTTACTAATAATTTATTTTTTTTCGCTCTGGTAAAAATACTCTTAACAATATGTTCCCTCTGTCTGCTCTGTTACACGCAGGATACAGTGTGAAGCTGAGAAAGAAGACCTAATTCAAATTTACAATCATCATTTGCAAAAAATACAACCCAACTACATCACGACGACGTCGATGATCATTATTTTAAAAATTGCCATTACTTACATTAAGTATTCGGGACCCGTCAGCCTCTGAGTGAAACGGGTCAACTTAACGAGCTACCTAATTTGGAGCCGCGCTTCTCTGCCCTGGAACGAAACTGGTTTTCTATTGTTTTTAGAATGCTGTCTTAACAATGACATATTTGTTACTAATGTTTTCATTATTTACATATTGTGAAGATAATTTATTGTGAGCGTTTAATATATTAGGTGTGTAAGAAAAGGTTCCTTAACGTTCCATAAATGATATTCCCATCATAAAGTTCTATATGAATATTTATTCAAGTTTTTATAACTCTTTCTGTTTATTATTATTACGATTTCAATTTCCGTTTTGGGTTATGGTTTTCATAACAATTATAATATAATTGTACACAAAACTCGTGAGATGGGAAATTATATATTATCGTTATTACAATATGTGTATTACTAAACTTATAATATAAGTCTACGCTGAGATAAATCGGCTGAATTATCTCAACTTTTTGTTCGTTTTTTGGTTCGGAGATAAAAAATAAGAAGTGATATTAAAAATAGTGAACGTTATACGTTAAGAGATTTTAAGATAACTTATAAGTAGACCACAGTTCCTGAACTTTCAAGTGGAAACACGTGACGAAATGTGTCTTTTGCGTAATCTAGACAATATTAACTAATATTATAAATAATATGATATATACAAATGTATATGATATATCATAAACAACTGTTAGTTCTAGTTAGCTTTTGACTACAGAGAAAGAGTTGCAGGAAAATTAGTAGTTCTATATTTAGTTAGTAAAATAACGCAGCTTATCTTACAAACAGAAAACGGAATGCATATGCATAAAGCGTGTGTTGACTGACTTAGGTAGGTTGAACAAAGTTATACGTAAATAAATATACATTAGGTATGTATATATTTACTATCTAATCACAAGTGTAGAATCTCCAGAAGGCTCAAGTGGAATAGTAGTAGAGTTTACAATTAAGCCCTAAATACTTATTGACTTACACCGACAATGTAATCGACATTTTCAGACACGCACTTACTCTATATTTGTAGCGCGAAAGTTACTTACTTAAATTTACTCTTTTAAAATTATCAATCTTTTAAGTTGATACGATAGAGATAGATATGCTCATAAAATGACTCTGGCTAATCTACTTGCGAAATCACAGTAAAAGAAAAAGAATGTGCTCAGTTGGTTTGGGCACGTTCGTTATTAATGTTTTATATTCTACACAATAAATTAAAATTAATTTAAATCAGCTTCACGCTGTATCCCGCAGCAGCAGGATAAGCAGAGGGAACATATTGTTATGGCTTTCCGTTCTCCGCTTTCTGAAAGCTGAATAGAAATCTTGCAGCATTAAGTGCATTCAACAAGTTAGTCATACACATTAATAAAGATCTTTCGTTTGGCTAATGCCATGCCATCGCCAAATATTTTTTTAAATTATATGACTTACTAGTACTTTACGTTTACTATACTTACTATAATTAACGATAAAAGTATTCGATGCATTCTTTACATGCAATGGCACAGAAACAAAGCCTCCGACTTCAAAAATCACAGAACGATAATTCAATGTTACTTTTAGAGAAAGCTTTATCTATATTTCAATCAATGTGTTGTTAAAGATAGTTCTTGAACATCTTAATCTTTTTGATAGTGGAGTTGTCAACGTTGTGTAACATTATTAGTTGACCGTTCTGAAATAGTAGACTAAGGGAAATTCTGTTATCGGAATTTATTGATTCGATGGTTGTGGGTTCGATTCTTAAGATAGGGAACAAGGTGTTTTTATTATCCCACCACTCTGCATGTATTGCCTTGAATTCAGACTAGTAACAGAGAACTAAGTATCTTAACTAGGTTTTCTCTGCTTATCATGCTCGACTATTTCCTTCCGGGACTAACCTAAACCTGTATAAAATTTCGTTATGGACTTTTGGACATACACAATATGGAATCACCAATAATAATTATACATATATTAAAATATTTGATAATAAATTATAATGGGCTATAATATATTATAATATAACATATTTCAAGTATAAAATGAAGAAAGGGATTAATTTTTCACAATTTACTTTGCACTCTAATAGCCCCAGTAATATTAAGCTGGTTTGGACTAATCTGGCATATTATATCATCATTATAATGTTTACGACGCGTGGATTATTTTTAAAAGTGCTTTAATCTGTAAAGCTCAAATCGTTTTATAATTGTTATATGAGATTTGTTCTACAATCTGCTTTGCTTTATGTTGTGTTGTATTTACTAATATGACAAAAAGGGCAACTTAAACTGCAGTATATAAATAAAATTTAGTAGTACAGAATAAGACTGGACTTAAAGGAGGATAGGATACTTTCACGCAAAGTCGAGATAAATCGTTTTGACGGAGAGATGCAGAACAAAGTCAACTTCACGCTGTACCCGCACACAGCAGAGTAGGCAGAGGGCCTAGTGCTAAAAAACTCCTCATTCCCTACTTTCTGCCAAATTCTGGAAGCAATGCGTGTTGAGTGACAGAATTCAACGCCGCGGTTTGCCTCGCCACCAGAGCGAAGAAATGGAAATATAAATGTAAATAAATATTTCACTTTCTCTAGTGGGGATCGAACCCACAAACGTCGCGTTACAGTCACACCCTTGGGCCACTGCGCCACGACGGCCTCAGAACAAAGTGATATATAGGTATACTTTGTGTTTTCGTATTTCCTTTTAGGGTACGGAAGAAATAAAAAAAATATGTTAAGCCTTTACCGTAAAAAAAAATGAGAATAAACCACTCGTCGGCCGAATGCTAGATAATATTTTATCGTTTTGATTGAGCCACAAGTTCTATAAATTGACAGTGATATCTCTTGAAACAATTTGCCTGCTGTCAATGCGAATAAGCGTCTCACACTCGTTTCTCGGTTTTAAATATTAGGAGTTGTAATTTCTTAACCTAATAGTAATAACTTTCTAAATAAGATAAAGGAAATAGTAAATATTTAAAAAACCGTTTAAAAATGACAGTAACACGCAGAAAACTATATATTATAAAAAAAACAATAAACATATGTGCGGAAAACAAGTGATTGATCTAATAAAAAATATATTTATGTAATTATATTGGTGAATAAAACATATTTTACCTGAAATAATATATTTAATATATAATGATATATTAGCAATAATTCCTAATATTTGTTTAACATTTCTATTAAATAACAAGTTATTAAGAGCGTTGTAAAGATATCGTATCAGTGCAAGTGTCTAGTAAACGATTAGAGGCTTAGAAAGTAGATCGTTAGTGTTGTGGGGGATAGATAACGACACTATTTTACTGAAAACTTTCACCTTTAAAAATAAGCTTTTTTTTATTTTTTATTTTAAAAATTAAATCAAATACTTTTTTTTTTTTATTAAATAGGTACTTTTTGCTAAATGCTCGAGGCCGATTCTGAGGCCGGAGCAGCGGCACAAGCGTGCGATTGAAGTCCGACAGGTTTTTGTATTTGAAGAAATAAAATATTTTATTATTTTTTTTCCTCGGTCTGATAACGTGGTCTAGCGCAGATTTGAGGCCCGCCACTCACCACGCAAAGCCTCCAGAATTCTTTCTTTTACGAGAAAAGACAAGCCAAACGACGGATCACACGATGGTGGGTGATCAACGTCGTGGACAGCGGTGGTGCGTGGAAGAATTTCTACGAAACCACACAGTAGTGGAGTGCCATGTATCCAGATGGTATGGTAAAATCAAGATGGTCGCAAAATAAATAAATTTTTACATATACAATACACAAGTACATACGTGCGTACGTATCTATTCATTCTAAATATAAGCAGGATTAATGCACATTTGTTTTAAATATAATTTTTTTTGTTTAACATTTTTTTTCTTTGACGTTAATAAAAAAATCGTCATTTTGTATTGTAAATTTTAAAACTATATATTATTATAATTTATTATATCTAAGTGATTCAACCAACGTTTTGCTTGTGTCAAAAATTTTTTTTATAAGTAAACGTTTATATTTATACTTACGCGGTTTATCTATCACTCTTCTCCTGCTGTGCGACTGTGGCCCACTGTCAGACATTTTTGAAAGAACATAATATTATGTTTAATCACTTTTCACTTTTATACGTTCATACACTATTAATAGAAAAGCTGTGATTTTCTTTTATTGTCCTGTTTATCCAAAGCCGAGTCTACATGTCTAAACATCTACAACTACTTAGCCAGATCGTAAAAAATGTGTTAGTTATCATGATGTTTACAATGTACTTTGTAACTTATTTTTATGAGAGATGACATTAATAAATTACTTGTTTTTTCAACTTCATATTTAATCCCGTACACAGTACGTTATGCAAAAAGCACCAAGTGCTTAAACATTCTTACTCCCCGCTTTTCGCTCCAATTCGAGACAATGAGTTTTGAATGGCGGATGTAAACGCTGCGCTATGTGCCACCAGAGAGGAAATGGTAACAATACTTACATTCCCCCCAATAAGGGTCAGTCCCACTCCAGCGGGCCACGAGGCCCCCAACAGGGTGCATTTAAACTGATTGTTTCTTTATAAACATACTTTTTTTTATTATACATTACGCATAAATATTTATAATGCTTTTTTTTATTATTCCCGTTCTAATTTTTAGTCGCCATAATTTTTTTTTAATTAGTCGAGGTAATTTCTAGTGTAAACTCTACATTATATTATGCGACATGATTTTGACAGTTAATTTTTAAAATGTTTTAGTTTATTCAAAAAGTTTCTCTTTACAACTTAACTGGTATTGTTGTTGTAATTATTTATTTTACTTTCATAATGAATTTTAAATTAACTTTAAGTATAATAATGTTTTCTAACGTTTCTAAAATAACGTTGAGTTCCGCACTTCCAGAATTTAGTGAGAAGTGGGGAACGGAATATCTTAAAAAAAAGGTTCTCTCTGCCTAGCCCTGCTGGGTGTTTTTCTTCGCTAGGTAGGTATACCTACTTATCATAAAAATTATAGATTTTTTAAAAAATAATATTACCTTAACAATATTTACAAAAGGATATTTCAAATTTAAACGAACGTCTAAATAAAACAATCTAATAATACTAAACTTAACTTAATATACTAATGAGATAAGTAAATAATGATTCTACAATGACGGAAATAAAGTTATAATCTCTATATTTAATTCGCCACGTGCCATTTAATTAAGCTATTATTTTTTTTCCTTAGAAGCTAAGCGAACCTGAAAAACATAAATACTTATTTCAATATGCATCGTAATTTATATGGTGATTCATTTATGAGCATACGCTCTCATACAATGCTATTGTTTTTTGTGTGATGCTATAAGTTCACAATGCTGTGCGGCATTAAGTTTTCCAAACAAATAAATTACACCTTTTACGTCATATTTCATTAACGTCAGGTTAATTTTCCACGCCTTCCTTTATTTTCTTTTCTTATTCATTTACAATACAACTACAGATAGCATATAATAATAGAAAGAATGTGAACAATGGATAATTTATCTCTAATAGAGATCTGTACTAGAAGCCCTTGGATGTAGGATATGATAAGAGAAATGATTCGAATGCGATATCTAAATATTACGCTAATAATATAATAGTAAACGTACAAATATATAAATATATACAGTGAAATAATGAAGGTGAAAAAAAAAGATGAAAATAAGGAAGAAGAAAAGTTGTTTTAATTTGGTTTTAAAAGTATTAAAAAAGTTTATTTAAATACAACTCAAATATAAATTATCATAAATGTAATATATTTTAATTATATATGAGTCGTGGCACATGGGCACAATGTTTGACTATAAACGCAACAGCTTGTGAGTTCGATTCGCAATAGAGGAAATTAAATATCGAATATTTTATTTTCCTCGCTCTGATGTCGAGGTGCGGTGTTGAGTTCAGCCACTCAACACACAATTCGGCGGAAAATGGGGATCGGAGTATTTTATAGTAGGTTCGCTCTGCCTACCCTGCTGTATTAAAGATACAGCGTGACACTACTTTTTTAGTATTTAAAAGCCGAAGGTATTTTAATTAAATAAAAACTAGGCATATAAAAGTAGATGTAATAAAGATGTAAAAGGCGTGAGTTGAACGCCTAAGCCGCATATATCATCTGACGTTTGCGTCGAAAACACTTAAGATAAAAGTAATCCTTAAAGACACGAGAATATCAGAGTGACGCGTAAGAAAATAACCAATGGGTGTCTTCTGTAGCAGCACGCCTCCGTCTCATGAGCGTCATGCTCCAACTCCATGTGCGCTGCATGAAGATGTTTCACTGATAGATGTGTAAAACGTGAACAAATACCGCTTAATCTGCGCCACGCCTCCTATTCCACGTGAAACTGTTTTCCTGTACAGCTGAAAGGATTATGTGATTGTACTAGTCGTAGATACGAGCTTTTCTTGGGGTTATTGTAAAATAATTTATTTTACTGTTATATATATTTTTTCAACATGTTTTAGTAGATATACGTCCAAACCAGTAAGAGGCCAGTCATGGTATGACGCAGGGGAGTAAATGCAATATTTAATCCCGCCTCTCAACACGCAATGCCTCCAGAAGTCGGCAGAAAGTGGGGAACGGAATGTCTTAATACTAGGTCCCCTTTGCCTACCCTGCTGTATGCGGGATACATTTTGAAGCTGAAGAAAAAAAAATACTAAAACTGTAGATTAAATTGTCTCTTTAGTCTTAACAATTTTTATATTATTTTTTTATATTAATAATGAAACCTTGTATATTTTTTTTATAAAAAGAAATTGACTAACACAATATTAGTATTAGTTTATATATGTAGATATTTATTTGCATTTTAATGTTTTCCATAAATTTGAGCACAAAATAATATTTTTTCTACTTAAATATACAGCAAACATTATTTTAAACATTAATCCAACGTTGAAATGTAAGCTTAAGTAAGCTTATGTTCGACCAATATAGTGATGAATATTTATATATTATTAGGATGAATGATAGTATTTATAAATTTAAGACAAAAAATATTTGTACAAAATTATATAATAAATTAATAATTTAGACCAATTGTGACATAAATATAGGTATGTGTGTATAACCTGTTGTAATCTTTCCATAATATAGTACTTATCGTCTACAATTAAGCTAACAATGTCAGTATACTTATTGTAACGGTTTTCCATACTTGTCTGTATAGACTGAGATCCCACGGCCCTCAAACCTACAATATTTTAAAAGGGCTGATTTTTTTTCAGGATTATTACTTATTAGTCTACACATTTAGTTAAGACTAACTAATTTAAAATTGGGGCCCTTTCGGATGTACCGCAAGATAAAGGTACATTAAATCCACGCTAATTTACGTTAAAGTAGAAACGCGTGTATATATATATATATATATATATATATATACGCTATGAAGATTAATGTAAGGACATATTTTAAATATATATTATTTTTATTTTGAGTTTAGGGTGCATTTCGAACCCTCAAGTACGTACTGTACGACTACAACAATGTTATAATTTTTTTTATCTTAATAAAGAAAACTTATCAAGTATTTTGTTTTTATTATAAGCCCTGTTAACTAACAAACTGATAAGTTGATTTTCAGAAACACATGGCAAAGATTTCCAATTAAAAAAGTGCTCTTTTTTTACTCTGCGCCATATTTCTGGTTTCAGAATTTCAATGGTTGATATTTTTCAAACTATAATTATTTTCTACACTTCTTAAAAACTGCTTTGCTTGATCGAATACATGTATTTTTACTACTAAATACGGCTTTCTCTCTAAATGAATTTCTTGTAAATTTATCTTATGATCTTTCATCATAACAATGAACTTATTATCATAAGTACTTTAATGGTTAATATGAAATTGTCTCAATATGGTTGAAAAAGTTAATATAACTATTGAATTTTTATCGGAAATGTGGCAAATGATCTAACGTTTCAGGTAACCATCGCTCATGATTAAATGTACCTATAGGTACATAATATACAAAAATAATTATGAACACTTACAAATAGAATTAATCTACAAATTCTCTAGGATTGATACAATTATATCCTCTCGTCTCAATTCAATCAATTTTATTAATAAAAAATAATTCAACCTTAATATTTGTAATATTTTTATTATAAAGTTAAGTAAATTTTTTTTTTTTTTTTTTTATGCGAGAGGACAAGGCAAACGAGCGTTCGGGTCACCTGATGGTAAGTGATCACCGCCGCCCACGACCCCATGCAACACCAGAGGAGCCACAGGTGCGTTGCCAGCCTTTAAGGTGGAGATGAAGGGCACCGGGGCCCGGCATTACCTAATGCGAAACGCAGTGGCACAAGCCACTACTTCACGCCGGTTTTAAATGCCGGGGGTGGTATTAAATCCGGTCGAGTCTGCCCATGCGTGTTGCCATTACTGGCGACGTGACTCTACCACACGTACTTTAGTCGCCTCTTACGACACCAACAGTACCAGGGTGATCCTATTCTAAGCCGGGACCACACGGCTGAAAAAAAAAATAAAGTATAAGAATTATAACAAATTGTTTTATTCAAGTTTTTAATAACTCTACATATAATAATTGATCAACTATATTTCAAAAGTTAAGAAGATAAGAAGAAAGATTTAAGAAAACCGTTATTTGAAATTAAAATGACATTATTATGTCAATAGTCTAAACTCTGTGCTTGTCTAACACAATAGCCTCACGTAATGGGAATATAATTAGCGCAGCAGTTGAAATACTTTGTGTAACCAGACTGATATTGTTAAATGAAACGTGTTTAATCATCTCTAATAGACATTTGGGTGACCATTTGAATATCAGTATTGTTAAAGCTTGGGCAACATTATTTCAATCACATAATGAAGGACTTTGCTAAAATTTCTAATTTTGTATTTTTTTATTTACCGTAGTATGTATATTGTGTTATGTATATCAATAAGGCAATATACTTATTTTACAAACCCTTACAGATTTTGTATGTTACTATGATAAACATTATAAAAAAATTATGACTTGAAAATTAAATACTAATATAATCGTCATTAATAGATCGACCCTGATGAGATTAAAAATGTTTATTCTCTTCAAAAAAATTGTTGGATTTTTCAACGGAATATAAGGAATAAATAAACAAGTTTTAGATTAATAGACAAATTATATAATAAGTTGATTAAGAATATTCCACTTTTACGTAATATTTATAAATAAAAAGAATTGAAAGTTAAAATCACAACTTAAATAAATAACCTAAAAAGTGAAACTTTTCTAGTTTATGTAAAAAAAATATTGCAATCAATTATTTTTAATAAAAAAAATCTCACAAACTATGATAATCCACAGACAACAATAATACGCCTGTATGATGTTGTAAGTTATCTGTGGTAATCCAAAATAATATGTTTACTAAGTTATTTTATAATTTTATCCAATCAAAACAACAGCAACAAAAACAACCTCCGTCGTCGTTGGTTAAAATTCAACAGTAAAATCATGACGTTGTCAATATGGCGCAGCAATAATAAATATCAAAAGATTGGGTTGCTACTTTAATAACCTTAACCCTAAATTTTAGATAAACATTGTATACTAACATTAATTAGAACCACGATTTTAAATCTCTTATGTGTATAAATATATAATAAAAAGTATATAAAATTAAATTAAACTATAATTATTATTTATTTTTAAATAATTGTACTATAATATTAAGTCTAAATTTAAGAAACTCTTGTCTACAAACGTCATTTACATTTTAGTAAAATACATCTTAATAAGTGTCATATCAATACTATTTATGAACATTTGTTATAGCTTAGAATAATATTTTATCATAAAATTTAAGGAAACAACGGTTTAGTAAGGGTAACATTACTTTGACAGTTCTGAGTACTGACTGCTGACAGCACTGTGCGTCACTCACTGGAGAATAGTGATCTGTGGAAACAAGTTAAATTTACAGACCGTTCCTTCGATTAGTTGGAATTCTTTTGTCCGCCATTTTGCATTTCTTAAACGTTGTGCGTTGCGATATATTTTCGTAATTATTGTTATCTGAATTGAATGAAACTGTGAATATTTAGTGTTTAGGTGTTACATTCTATATTATTTTTATTTGTTGTCATTTTTGAAGTTATTTGTTAGCTTAATAATGGGTAGGAAGAAGAAGAAGGCATCCAAACCATGGTGCTGGTATCCTTTACAAATTTTATATTTGGATTACAACATAATATTTATTCAACCTTGGTTAAAAACACTAACCTACTTTTTAGTTATTTTCATAATGTACGTATTTTGTAAATAATTATCTTAGCACATAACTCAGGTATTGTAATAGGGAATTTGACGATGAAAAGATACTGATACAACATCAAAAGGCAAAGCATTTCAAATGTCATATATGTCACAAGAAATTGTACACGGGACCCGGATTGTCAATACACTGCATGCAGGTACGCCCGCCCGCCCTATATTCTTGGCAAGCGCACCGCCCGCCCACGCCTTCTCTCTGCAGTATTTTTTTTCACTAGTGTCTGCTTATAGGTTGAGATATTTTGGCACATATCATTCGCCATATTGTGCTCTTACGTTAGTAAAGCGTAAATATCTAGCCTTATTTAATTTTTTAACGAAAATAAAGAGTCAAATTTTATATTTGTTTATTTTTGTAGGTTCACAAAGAAGCTATAGATAAAGTTCCAAATTCATTACCAAATAGATCAAATATAGAAATAGAAATATATGGAATGGAAGGTATACCTCCTGAAGATGTGAAAGAACATGAGAAACAAAAGACAGGTATAAAAACTTTTAATGGGTTTTGGCAGTTTTTGGATCATAAAGTATGTACAGTCATGTTTTTATCTTAAATTACTTATGCTTGGGACACACTGTAGCCATAGATGTAAATTGATGTGTAGCATTAGTGTTCCCACAAGGTAGGTTTGTTGAAAGTAAAATACCTGTGCAAATTTTACCAAAAGTCAATCCCTTAGGTGGGGGGAAAGGTTCAGACAGTGATGATGATGAGCCTGCGGCAAAGAAAAAAGCAACTCCTGCACTGGTAAGAGCTGTTTATTTATATTTTTTAAACAACTATGAAAAATAATCAGGGATGTTATAGAGTTCTGTAACTATAACTACTAAAATAATGCATATCCAAAATTAAAAAACTTCATAATTTTTTGGGTATAGGGACCATTTAAAAGACTTATTTTGATTATAAATCATATCATAATGACTTTTGTTACTATTAAAATATAATTATAACAAAACTACTGTATGCCTATAAAAGATTCTACAAAAAGGTAATCTCTAAAATGTTATATTTCTAACTGAAAATATTTGAAACTAATTGAATTGTTATTTTATATATATAACCAAATAGTGTTCTTATTATATCATATCCAGATCTGAAATGTTACATTTGTAACATCCCCGATAATAATGAGTTAATTGGATTACAGGCCAAAGTGAAACCAGTAAGTAATTGCATATAGTTAATACTAATTCTTATATTTACAATTTGTAAATATGAATGTGAATCTGGCCATAGAATTGATACAATGTATTTGAGTATTAGATAGATCTTTCTACTGTTACACTGTTCATTTAGTTTTTGTTTTATTTACTTTGTTATTTATTATATTTTATGTTATAGGCAGTCTGAAACTACAGTAAGTTATGTATATTCTTACTCAGTTTGTGATTTCAGAAATATTGATGACTACTGATTTAACCAAATGATTTTAGTAATAGTTTCCCAAATTATTAATTTTAAATAATGAATATCTAATTAAATATACAATTAAAAATATTGTTAATACCATTCTGTAGTTAAGGCTATAAATTTAACTTTGAGATTTATGCTACAGTTGGGTCCTGGACCTTCGTCGGTCAATCCAGGGATCCTGCCAACCCCCATGGGACCAGTACCACCTGGGATGTACCATGCTCCCATGCCAATGAATCCTATGATGCAGCACTTTATGCAGGCACCTAGGTGAGATGAATACAGTTTCTTATCTTTTACAGCAAAACTGTGTTCTACTGTTAATATGATAGTCGTGAGGTCAGTCCCCACTTGGGAGAATGATTTATTTTCATTACTCTACTCTGGTAAAAAAAAGTTTATCATTGAGTTCTGCCACATAACACAGTGTATAAAAATTTAAGAGGAAAGTGGAGAACAGATGGTTTTGACTTTGATTTTTATGTACCTTCTGTACTGTGAGCCAATTTATAAGGCCAAATTATTTTATAACTTCTCTTATTATTATTAAATATTATTGATATTATTTTTTCCAAATATTTTAATCAAACGTAAACAGTTTCAACAATTACAGAATGATGATGCCAGGCATGAGGCCGCTTTTCCCCTCCGTGAGTGTGCCCACATCACAGCCGAGCAAACCTACTTTCCCGGCATACAGGTAGCTTATTAATTATTTCTTGAACTGCTAACAGCCTGTTGGTGTGGTTAAATGAAATTTATAGGCATTGACGTTATAGTAAAGTGAGATTTAAGTTCAAGTTATATGTACTTTACTGAAGACATACATAGCTTAAAATATTTTTTAGTAATATCTCTTTGTAGAGATATTTTTGAGACAATTGAGCTTACAATATCTGACTAACATTTACAATGTGTTCATAATTTAATCAGTAAAATATTTGATAATATGAGAAAAAGAAAAAACCAAAAAAATATATATATTCAATCAAAACAATGTTTTGCAATCCACAGCAATGCAACAATAAGTGCACCACCAACAACTTCAAGCTCAGATCCAAAGGAAAATGGCGAGGTTAAACCTCCAGCCGCTAACGCCTGTCCCTTGGTTACTGCCACTGGGGCGGGATCTAAAATTATACACCCCCCTGAGGATGTGTCCTTAGAAGAGATCAGAGCGAGGAATGCCAAGTATAGACCTAAGCCCAAGCCAGACACACCTGTCACACCGGTGCCCCCTATGATTACACCTAGTACCAGTCAGGCTGAGGTGAGTTTCATTTTTTTTATATAAAAAATTCATTCAATTTTTTAATTTGAATTTGAAAACAATGAATGAATAGAATTCAAATTCAATTAAACAACTTTTTAGATAATCAAATTGACCCCAATGATTGTTTGATGTTTGATTACCTCTCAGGGAACTGAAATATTTTATTACAAAGCCTAGTGTTACGACATTCAATACAAAATGATTTGAAAAATGACTGGTGTGTGTTAATACTAGGTTCCCTTTGCCAAATGTTTGATACCGGTGAACCTAAAACAAAATTGTGTTAAAGCAATTTGGCTCCACAATAATCAAATGTATGGAGAAGAGATTCCTATAATTTCAACTTGTCATTGATCATTCTAAAAATTACTTCATTGAATTGAATTTGTGATCTTATTGTATTGTAGTATTATCAGGCTCATATCTTAGTACATATAATACAGGAAAAATAGATAACTTTCCTTACATTTCCGGTTTTGATTATAATTTTTGGATTAATTAATTAAATATGTCCTAATCTTTGTATGATCCTTGTATCTTCAGAGCAATAGGTAGCTGTGATGGTAATATTTACGTTTCCTGTAGTTTGTGAATTTGAAAACAATGGACATCCTTCTCTATGATAATTATGATAATTAATGATATATGTATACATTATACATGTATTTCTATATACATATATATATATACACTAGATATTAACTAGTAAAACACATGTATTAATGTTTGTTATGTAATATCATATCTGGGGTGAATATTCCAAAGGATGTAAATAAGTGTAAATGAGGCCGTCGTGGCGCAGTGGCACAAGGGTACCGCCCGTGAACGCGACGATTGTGGGTTCGATTCCCACTCGAGGAAGTGAAATATTTCTTTACGTTTATATATTCCATTTTTCTTCAATGGTGTCAAGGCAAAGCGCGGCGTTGAGTTCTGCCACTCAATACGCAATGCCTCCAGAATTCGGCAGAAAGTGAGGAGTGTCTTAACACCGAGGTTCACTCTGCCTACCCTGCTGAGTGCGGGATACAGCGTGAAGCTGAAAAAAAAATCTAAAAAATGACATCTTTAGATGGGTAGCTAGAGAAAAAAATTAAAGGATACGAAATAAAATATGTAATTAGTATATAATATAGATAAAAGTGGTCGTATCTGCAGGTGGCAGCTCACATGTCGGCGGCGGTGGCAGCGGCGCGCCAGCTGCGGCGGCCCATGATGCAGCCCGTGGTGCTGCCGCAGGTGCGCGTGGGCGTGCCCGTGTCCGTACCGCCCGTCATGGGCATGCTGCCCGTTATGCCGCAGTTCAACCTCGTGCGCCCGCTGCAGCCCGGTCAGTACTCGCACCGACATTCCAGGCGCGGACGAGTTGACGACTCCATTTGCATATATTATCAAAGTTAAGATGTATTTATTGTGTTCCACAAACTATTATGGGACTTTTAAAATAATTCTCTTACTAGATCTAATTGTGATTAAAAAAAATATGTATATGCAAATGGACTTCACAACTTATTCTCATTAGTATGAATTTATGTTGATTATATTTCGAACTTGTTCATTGTTGTATTATATCGAAATATCTTTGTCATATTCTTATTTATACCTAAATAATATAAGACTGCAAATTGGAAAATTCCAGAACACTATCTGATGTGATTTAGAATCTACATTATTTTTGTATGGATATCCCCCCATATAATTGTAACGTCGTGTGTCACGGTACCGACTACGCATTTATATTAATTTTGTCGTATAGTTGTTTAGTGTTAAGTAATTTAATAAGAACTCTCACCTGCATCACAATGTATGTAACGAAACAGACTGTTGTTAACACTTCCGCGTGGAAAATGGTGTGAGTGTTGCATTTAATATGAAATAAAGGTTACGACCTTCGTGTAATTTTATTTGTGTTTTCCACGGCAGCTCCGAACAGTACTCACATGGTTTATATAAACGATTGATGGATTGTTTTTCGCTAAAGCCAAGCAGGCGGCCCCCGCGGCTCAGGCCCCGGACCGCGACCGACTTACTAACGCCCGAGCGGTAACTCATTCAAATACCTCGCCTCTGTCGACTATCTAATTACTGTGTCGTACGGCGTCCACTCGTAGTGGGCGGCGGTCGATCCACGGTGTCGCGGGTGTCGGGTGGGTACACTAATATTATTTACGTACAAGTAGTTTGTCGCTTTACAATACATGTGCATGCGGTGCCGGCGGCCACAGCCGGCGAGTACTTTGGAACGTGTGACTTTTCATGTGAACTATATACTATATATATACATATATATCTATAATATTATTAATTAATTATGTAATTATCCAGCGGCGGATTTACGATGCGCCGCTGCTTAGGCCATGTTTCTCACCTTTTTTTCTAGATAATATCTATCTTGTTTTGTTTTCAACTCTTGTATATTGTATTAATTTATCGCGAAACTGTCATATTGACCGTCGTCAGTGGATGTGGACGTGTGGCACAATAGGTAAGTGTGGTCGATATGGCAGTGGCGCGCGGGAGGTGCGGGCCGGCACGCGACAGGCGATTGTGCGCAGTCACCGCGGCCACACCACCTGTGGCCGCGCGTTGGACGAGAGTCCCCTGTTGCGTGGTGCCGTTCGCGCCTCACGCCTCTGTTGCGCTCACGCAGGTATGCTGTTGCCGGGCGGCATGGGCAGCATGGGTGGCATGGGCAGCATGGGCGGCATGATGCCCATGGGGATGTTCCCGAGCGGCGTGATGGGCGGCATGCAAGTGATGCAGCCGCGGTTCCGGTAGCGCAGTGCAGTGCAGGTAAGGGGCCATCCATACATTACGTCACACGCTGAGCGAGAGGTCGAACGTGACTTCGGAACTGTTAATATAATAATTAGTAGGCGTAATATGAAGGACGAAGGGGGGATCCGTGTGAGGTAATGAGTGGATGTCCCCTGCGGGCGGGCCGACAGTTCCCTGCGTCCGCAGGCGACGGCCGTCACAACGCGCGTTGTTGGATTGCCGGCCCGAGCCCGAGTTCAGTTCCGACGTGTGCGTTACCACGTATAAGATTTGCCTTGAATTATTGATTTCTTAAGCGTTTCCACGTGAACTTGTGACGTTTGCCTATTCTTGTAGAATTTTGACCGTTTTACTCAATAAATGCTCTCGATTTGAATGTGCGCTTTTTATTTGTTAGCCTTCTCGGCTAATTATATCTACATACTGTGCACCTTAGTATCTAGCGCTTCCGGTCGATCCGTCATCTGCCACATACACGCTCACGCACACACATGTCGTCGGTGACGGATTACATTTTAGAGAATGATTTCATTTTGGCATAAACTTTTAACTCTTAATGTATATTCCAAATTAGTAAATAACTTTGTT